>WBNO01005286.1:0-90419 GCA_013400575.1 Peucedramus taeniatus | reverse complement strand
GGCCGCCCGGCCCCGGTCCTGTCCCGCGCGGGGCTCGGAGCGCTCGCCCCGGGCTGCCCCGAGCTCGCCCCGGGGCCAGCAGCTGCGGTGAAGAGCGTGAGTGGCCACAGCCTGCCGGGACCGGGCTGGCGGACCTGCTCTCTTCGGGCACACGCTGCGCCTGGCTCGCTGCGATCTCGTTACGCGTGCACGTCAGAAGCTGGCGGTCTGCCGCGCTCCCGAAATGAACTTTTAAATCAAAACGCCGGTTTGTTAAGGTACATCTTGTTTTGTAACTGAGGACGATGGAGGGTCCTGTGAATCTCTGGGAAGCGGGAATCTCTCGCACAGCAGTACGGTAGCGTTAACTCACGGACTTTGTGGCTTGTGATGGACTGACGTGAACTCTGATTTACCGGCCGGATTATAGCAGCCTGTGTCTTCGGTGGTGTTGTTCAGAAATATAGCGTTAAACCACTCGATTTAAGAACCTGCTGAATGACAGAAAGTGTCACTGTTTAGGAGTCTCTTGTAGATAAAACCAGAGGTCTGTCTAAGCGTCCTGGGTCTGAGGGTGCAAAAAGCAGTGCATGAGGAGGAGTAAAAATAAGATAGGCATGTAAGGATAATTTGCCAGAAGGCTCTCTCAGCATGCAATGATTTGAAGCTTGGATGCTTTCTAAGGGTGAGCTGGTCTCTTTATGGCACTCACTGATTTTTCTTTTCCATGAACTGCTCTGAGTGCCCCTTGACACTGCGTAAATTTTTGACAATGTGCTGTGAGAAGGAAGTTCATAGCTTTAACTTTACACTGTGTCAAACCCCATAGCATTTTATTCTTAACCTTTGACAGTACCTATGTCTTGACATAGAGTTAGTGCAGAACCGGTCTCTGTTCCTCTCTGTCCCATTCACGCTTTTATATACATCCAGTGTGTTCTCTGTTGTCTCCTTTTCAGGCCAAAATGCTCTCTTCTAGGTTGTTTAAAGTGCAGCTCAAGAGGAGGGAAATGAGCAGAGACAGTTATTTTCTGAGAATGGACCATTTTGAGTGACAGGCATGTAAAAGTTAGAATGTTAAAAGCTACAATCTCTGTAGCTCAGTAACTCATGGAAGCAGAGTACATTAGTATGACAGAATGGCTAGTGTGTGATTGCCTACAGAGGACAAAATCTCCTCTGTCTGATGACCAGCATGGCTTTACAGCACCAGGTATTCCTCCTTTCTTTTACTGGCAGAGGCTGCATGCACAAGGAGTAGGTTTCTTTCAAGGGTTTTTGAAAGCAAGCAAAAACCCAGCCAGTATTTTACTATTACAGTGATATGATGGATTTATAATGTGTTAGTAAGAAGATTCTCTGGTTTTTGTGTTGAAATGTTGCATTGTTAGGAAACAGTTTTGCAGTTATTTCAAAGTAAGAAATCCATCACAGTAAATACAACCCAAGGACCTTGACTCTCTTCCCACAACCTACTGCCCTGCTTGGCTTCAGCTGAGCTGCCCTTGATTGACACTTGAGCAATCAGGGAAAAAAAAACCCTCAGGCCTTTGGGATTGCTGTATCTGTATTTATCTGTGCGTGTATTCCTGTGGGTCAGTATGCTGAATGCTCTGGCTTCAAGTTGGCTCTTAGATACATGCTTAGTTTTAAGGATATGAGTAGGGTCCATTTTAATTGGTGCACTTGTGTAATTAAAGTGACGCATGTGCTGGGGCCTTTGCTGCAGCAAGACTGAAGCATTCATCCCTTGACAGAATCGAGCCCTCAAGTTTTGAAACTCCCTTTGAAAGAGCTTTGATTGGTGATGATGTAAACTGACGGATTCACAAAGGCTGTTCCCAGCGTCTAGTCTTTCTTGCCTGTTTCTGTCATTCTTCCCCGTGTATTGTTTCCTACAAAACAAGACCTTCAATAAGTAAGACACAATATCTGTTGCCAGGTGTAAGGAAACAATGAAAGGAAGTCTGATGCTCAGGTGGGAAATGATGTGTTACTACTCCCAAGAAATAAGATGAACTTTTTTTCTAGAAGAAGGTTTATGAGCTGCTCTGTGTCTTAACCGCTGATTGCTTGATGCTGACTACAAAGCACTTGTCCAGACTGTAAATCCTGTGGGGAAGGGGCTGCTTTGCTTTGTCTTACAAATGTGGAACTTGATGCAGTGTGCTGGGGAGAGTGAAGGGCTGCCTCTGGGTCCAGCCTGTGCTGCTGCTAACAACAGCCATTCTAAGTTTACAGCCTTCAGACAGAAGATGGGCCAAGCCAGGAAAGTCTCCAAAAACTTGTAACAGGTACTTTCTACCAATCTTAGGGTAATTGCAAGGATAGGATAGTATATAAACCAACATGGTTATCTTGGTTGTCATTACTCCAACTTATGAAGTTAGTGAGGATTTAGAGGTATATAAGAATGGGACTCATAAATGCCAAAATGTGCTGGAAATATGGCAAATATAGAGCAGAAACAAATTAGTAAGATCTATTGGTGGTACCCCATAAATCAAACTATAAAATATATCTTAGACTTATTACCATTCAGATTTTTGTTTCTTTTCAGAAGATATGCGCTATTTTTAAATTGTCTCAAACAAACTGAGATTCTTGATGCTGATAGGCAAAATTTGGAGGAAACTGATTTGAAAACACTGCAGTTTAGTCTAAGGTTCACATGTGTCAAGCTTTTTTATTTTACTAGTGCATGTTTCAGATTTGGCTTGGTTCTGGTGAGCTCTTTCCTCTTGCCGTTTTGTATTTGGTTGAGATAGCAAAAATATAATGAGGGTTATAGGATAAGATTTGAAAAAGTCTTGAAATTGTAACATTCTGATGAATTGCATTGTGCTATATATCAACAACCTTGTTCTTCTGAGTGCCTTAAAGGAGAAAATATTTATCTATGACAGCATCTGGAAGTGCTGGACTCTTTTGTAATAAGGAAATGATTTTGAGGTAACTAAAATACCTTATAATGTAGTTTGATTATATTATACCAGTTTTTTCATGCGTCACATTACCGAGCTTACTTTTCTCTGCTTAAAACGTCAACACCTCATCAAACTGTAAAAAAAACAAACCTGTGTGATCAATTATTCTTTATGATCAGCCCATGCCAGAGTGTGCATGCACACCCAGGTGTGAGTGCTTGCACAGTGTGCACAGAGACCAGCGTATCTGTGTCTCTGGTAATACAGGCAGTATGTTCTGACTGCTGTCATGCACAGACCGTGTTGTGATAAGTAGCCAAACCCAAAGGAACCTCTTCCCTTTGGTGTTGTGTCTCAAGGCTGGGGTCCCTAGTTTGTCACTGCTCTGGCCTTTCTCTCCCAGGATCACTCACGGGGGCTGTATGCTCAGGCCAGCTGCCTGCTCTGCTGCTGCTTGTCACAGTGAATCTCTCTTAGGCCTCCAAGCTTATGTCAGATTTGGTTATAATTGGCCAATAGACTCAAAACTTACTAGAGAGGGTCTGGCAGACGTGTTTATCCACAGATAAACAAGTCTAAACATTGCCTTGGGAAAGTAGGCTGAGAGAATTATTTTCTGTTGGAGCTGGGATGCAAAGCAAGTCCTCGTCTGGTGGTACAATGGCCAGCAGGGAGGGCATTTGCATGGAAGTCACGGTCACAATTCTGAGCCTTATATAATGGGTAGTTTGGAGTCATCTGTGTCAGCTTGCAGGACTGCAGATACAGGTCCACAGAGTTTGCAAACTCTGAATGTAATGAAGAGACTGGAGCAGTAATGTGAGCATGGGGGGAGAGCACCAGGGAGCATAGGTTCACCCTTCATGTGTTCCAGAAAGCTTTTCCGATAGTGAATGAATTTTAGTATGCAGGGACCTGAATGACACAGGTGTCAGGAAGTTTCTTCCCCTGAAACCGACTGTGTTACACATTAAAATTAATTCAGTGCTTAAGTCAAAATGCATTGCTACAAACCTCTACTCTGTGATGCCATTAAGCAAAAGATTGCAGTTTTGCAGACCAGGATGAATAAAGGCACATAATTAAAAGTGCTCATTCTTTAAAGCTACCACTTATTTCCTTAACACAAAAGTAACTGTTTCTGTTTTGCTGACACAAAAAGAAATATTCTTTGGTGTTCAGAAAAAATTCACATCTAAAGCCTAAAATACAAAATAGATTGTATGTAAGACATATTTGTAAAGTAGCCACTTAAAAGTTTTTAAAAGGTTAAGTTATGCAAGACGTATTCCCTGAAGCTACAAACGTATTTGTTCATGCATAACTTCACTAAGGAATACTTATGTGAATAAAATTACTCACTTACAGGTTTGTAAAATGAAGACTGTAATTAGCTCTAGGTTAATTCCCCTGCTTCCTAATTAAAAACACACAGGTCAATTAAGGATCAAAGGAGATGTTACCTTTGTGATTATCTTCCTTGGCAGAAGTAGCTGTTCTGATAAATACTTCAATTTCACTATAATCTGACCTTTTGTCCAATTTGCTTTCCCTTATTCCTGCCAATTTTAGCCAAGGAAAAAGTGTTGTATTTAAAACAGACCACGAAAAGACAAAATGCTGAATCTCATAGTTTGGGCACATACGTCTTCTGGGGGAAAAAACTGGTGGGTGAGAGAGCGTATTTATTTGCCTTGGACTGATACTATGTACATGAGCTGGATCTGGCTACTTTGTTTATTTGTCTCTCCTAAGCACACAAATACAGCTTTATTTGTAACTAGCTAGTTAAATACAGTTTCCTTCATGTGTCTGACAATTAGTCTCTTCCCCAATAAAGTGATGATGGGATGGCATGCCGAGGTGTGCATCTAGAGTACGGCTCAGAGGGAATTCCCGTACATACATGCTAAATCTTTGCTGGTCAGATTTGCTTCAGAGCCCATTGACTGTAGGCTCTGTAAGTATGTGAGAAGATTTGGACAGGGCAAAAAAATACTTGCTTCTGTGCCAGATGTATTGCAAAATCAGGACAGTGTAATGGAGATAAGGTTAATTAGCTATTTGCATTTGCTACTGAAGTTGGATGAATAGGGCTTTTTCCCCTAATAGGGAATTTCTCTTCAGGCATAACTATCTGGTAGTTTGTTAAAATGAGTAGAGCAAGACTTTTATAGCCTGCAGAAATACAATTAAGTGTGTGCAGGCATCATAGACTTCTTTTATTCATAGGAAAAACTTGTAGGGTCTTGTCCTATCAGAAAATCGAAGCAGAGGAACCCTCAAAGCTGAGGAGAGCTGTGCTGCTTCAAGGACATGCCATAGGATGGGTTCTTGTCATCTCTGGATCTGTGTTTCTGTCCAATGGGGTGCAGTCACAGGTACCAGTTTTAAAGTGCTTCGAGACCCTGGGTCAAGAATGAGGTCAAGTCCAAGCTGCTGCTGTTGATGGACAGGATAAAACTAAAGTTACTCAGGAGATTGTTTTGCCTTTCATTGTTTAAAATATTAATGGAAATTGTCTTTTTCCTTTATTCACAAGCATTCCTGGGGAGGCATTCAGGGCTACTGCATTCAGTGCCTTGCAACTATTATGAAATTGAAACTTTGAATCTGTGTTGTGTTTAGGATTTAAAATACTGGTATGATTTCTGTCTGAATGATGGTAAGAAGGGCTTTGTCTTAAGATTGCCTCTCTGATTTCTGCATGCAGACTGCAGTCTGTTGGGCTTGGTGGTTTTTACAGACACCCATCGCTCTCACATGAAGTGAACTTCTAATGGCAGGAAACATTCATAGGATCATACAACCATGGAATCATTAAGGCTGGAAAAGACCATCAAGATCATCAAATCCAATGGTCAGTGTTGCACCACCACCATGTTCACCACTAAACCATGTCTTCAGGTGCCATATCCATATTTTTGAACACTTCCAGGGATGGTGATTCTATCACCTCCCTGGGTAATTTGTTCCAATGCTTGACAAACCTTCCCATGAAAGAGAAAATATTCTGATATCTAATCTAAACCAGTCCTGGTACAATTTGAGACCATTTGCTTGCATCCTGTCACTAGTTACCTGGGAGAAGAGAGAAGAGACTGACCCCCCACCTGTGTACAGCTTCCTTTCAGGGTGTTGTAGAGTGGTAAGGTGCCCCCTGAGCCTCCTTTTCTCCAAACACCCTCAGCTCCTGCAGCTGCTCTTAGTCAGTGTTGTGCTCCAGACCCTCCCCGTCCTCCATTGCCCTTCTCTGGACACACTCCAGCCCCTCAATGTCCTTCTTGTCATAAGGGGCCCAGAACTGAGCATAACACTTGAAGTGCAACCTCACCAGTGCCCAGCACAGGGGGACAATCACTGCCCTGGTCCTGCTGGTCACACTGTTGCTGATACAGGCCAGGATGCCACTGGCCTTCTTGGCCACCTGGGCACAGCTGGCTCATGTTCAGCTGCTGTTGACCAACACCAGGTCCTTTTCTGCCAGGCAGCTTTCCTGCCACTCTGCCCCAGCCTGTAACACTTCAGGGAGTGTTTGTAACCCAAAGGCAGGATTTGGTACTCGGCTTTGTTGAATCTCATACAATTGGACTCAGCCCATTGTTCCAGCCTGTCCAGATCCCTCTGCAGGGCCTCTTTACCTTCCAGTAGATCAACACTCCCACCCAACTTAGTGTTGTGCACAAACTTGCTTGGAGCACACTTGATCCCTCTGCCCTGGTCATCACCAGTCACCAGCCTCCAGATGGATTTAACTTCCTTCACCACCATTTCACAGTGTTCTCCTGGAGACAGCTCATGGTGTGGCTGTGTGCATTCCTCACTGGGTGGAAAACTGGTTGGACAACTGAGCCTTTTTCCTTATCTCAATAGGGTCACTTAGTCTTTCTTTCCACAGTATTAATCTTGTTTTTTCGAGTTTGTCTTGCTGCAGACATAATTACTTTATTAGAGTGAAAAAGTAGCACCAGCATTTTCCTCCAGATTTCTGGTATTAATTGGAACTGGATGGTAAACCTTGTGGGTCTGTCTCAGGGTTAAATATTCTTGTAGGGCATGTGAGTTCTGCTTGTGAGCAGCAATGGCATCAGAGATATGTATCTGTATTTTATGGAAGGGACAGGTTTGTACTTTTCCTGACAGCTGTCACAGCAGCACATTTGTGCCTTTGAAGAGGAGGAGGAGGAGCACATTTTAAACCTGAAGCTAATTAACTTTTCTCTGATAACCATGTATGATAACTGTTTAGGCTTGTCTATGTTCCTTGTCTTCCACAACTAAGAGCCATGGAAAGTACACCCCAAGATAATTGTTTACAATGGGGATTATGCAGTATTGTTGGGCTGTTCAATGTAGGGATGCTGCTGGTTTGAGGACGTGAAGAAATCAGTGGTTTGCTCCAATTCAAATTGAAAAATACGAAGATAACCTTTATAACTTTTTAACTCAGAAATTCATTGCCAGGGAGTAATCAAACTTCTTTATAACTGAATTATGGAATTTTTAAAGACTGCTCCATTTTGAAAAAAATTTTCTCTCCTGACAAGAACCAATGTGATCTCAATGATACACATGCCTATGTTTTGAATGTGCAGAGTTTTTCTATGACTTACTGTTTTTGCAGAAAAAACTTTAATTGAAAATTAGTTTAATTGAAGACTTGCACAACCCCAAAACCAAAGCAACACAAAAAAAAGTTTCTAATCCTCTGGATTGTAAATTTATTCTTATTTTTTAACGCTTGAATCATGAGCTGTTAGATTTTGTGTGTACAAAATGCCATAGTTTTTACTGAACTTGGTGCTTAATTTGTGCATAAACATTTTTCTAGCTTTCTGCAAAAGAGTAGATTTTTGAACAGTTTGTGTAGGCACACAGTTTGTGGTCATTGGGAGTGGGGCTGTGGCTGAGCCTCATCCCCAATGGGTGCAGCTGTGAGAAGCAGGTGAGCAGCATTGACAGCAATGAGCCATGGAGTGCCCAGGGGCACTGAGCAACCACCAAAGGGAACAGAGGGCACACAGGTGCAGGGCATGAATGTGAGGGGTATAACAGGCTGGGCTGAAGAGCAAGAAGGGCAGATGCTTGCACCCTTCTGAAGTGTCTTGATACTCTGTATGGGCAGATGCTTGAAGCCTTCTGAAATGATGTGGTGTTACTCTGCATGGGGCGAAGCCTTCTGAAATTGCATGGTGATACATACACACAGAGGTGTGTTGTGGCCCTCTCAATTGTGACATCTGCTGCAACAAGTTTGTGCATAACTCAATTATTCTGATTCAGCTTACCAGTTCAGACAATGTGACTTGGAATGCTGAGAACAAATGAGAGCCTGTCAAAAGGGTTTGATCTATTTTATGCTGTCCTTCTGCTCTCAGATGCTGCACACATATTTGAAATTATTAATCCCAATGTAATTTCTTTCCTTAGCAGCATTTCAGCTGTTTAGGTGAAGCATTCTTGGCATTTCTTCTCTCTTACTGCAAATTTCATAAAAACTGAAACACTGTGACTCTACTTGCATAGCTGGATATATTCTCACAGGTTTAATCATTGATGCTAAATCCTTTTAGAAGTTGGTGGGGGCTTTGCATGCCAGCAGGAGTTGTCTTACATGTATTCAAATGACTTTTGAAATGTTTAATTGGAATTTTTTGTCATACTTAAATGCTAGACTTGGCTTGAGGTGAAAAGTAAACTGTAAGTACTCTGATGGACCAAAAGCAGTGCTGTGAAGGATAAACAAATGGCGTGAGAGCTGAGTTAATCACTTAGAAGTGTTTTGCCATAAAATTAAAGATCTGAATGGGCAGTTGCTTTGGGAGTAGTTGGAGCATTTGAAGAGCTGCTGTGCCTAGCTCCTCTTTTTATTTGTCTTGCTGAAAGATAGGGTCCTCAGCACTCCCAGCAGGTGGGAATGTGCCTGGTCTGCATCAGTGCAAAGGCACCTGCCTTGTTTTGTCTCTTGCTCCAGCTGTGAGGTGACATAACCTCACTCCCTGTCCCCAAGCAATATGAGGTAATCCTCTGGAAAAGTGTAGATTAGCCTAGCTGGTTAGCACAGCAATGGACAATTGAAGATGCTGTCTGCCACAGAAATGAACTTCTGTTTCTCTGTGACTCCAGAAAAAGCTGTACATGCAAATGGTGCCTAAGAGATGTCCAAGGCTAGAGATGGAGATGTTTAGATTTTATTTTTTTTTGTGTGTGTGTTTCCAACTGATAGCCTAAAGAATACTTTTTTTTTTTTTTTTTTTTTTTTTTTTTTTTTTTTTTTTTTTTTTTAATTTGAAGATAGCAGAAGGCAGTACCCAGGAGTTGGACTAGAGATCCAAACACAGTCATGCCAGCAGGGGTCCTGCAGTGGCTGCCTCCATAGGCTGATAACAGTGGTACAACATGTAGAGCTCAACAGGTGTTGGGTCACTGGTGCCAGGTGCTGAGATGCCCAGTGCACTGAACACATGTAAACTTCAGTACTCTGAAACAAGTCCTTAATGTTGTCTGAAGGTACAGCCAAAGGTGAGTGCTGTCAATGTAACCCTGGGGAGGAAAAGCTCAGAAAAGGTCATCACTCTTCCTGCTTCTGCTTCTCATATTGGCCAAGGATAGAAGGGACGGGCTACTTCAGGCTGCAGCTGTCTGTATGTTCTACTAATGGTTAAAGGTAATAGTGAAATGATTATAATAAAACCCTTGAAGGATGAGCACAGCAATTCCCGTGTTCATTCCTGGTGGCACCAACTCTGGTGTTGATTTTTTGCTTCCTAGCAGATGTTGATCCTGTTAGCTGTTCTCTCTAGGTGTAAGAATGGACTAAGCTGTGGCTTTTATTTTTGTGGGGACTGGAAATTATCACAGGAGAGTTGCCAGGAACTTCAAACTACATCTTAAATGGCATGCAGTCTGTAAGCTGTGTCATCAGATAAGGAGAGGTGATGGGGAATAGATAATAAATACATGTCAGGAGTGGAGAAAGATTTTGCGCAGAAGAACTTTTTCTGAATCTCATCATCCCTTCCCATATTTTCCCAAAGGTGTCTAAGGTGAAGCATCAGTCCAATACAGTAATTTCTTTGTGATGTTTCTTTACTAAAGGTCTTAGAGAAAATACATTTTCAAGTCAGATTAAAAAAAACATATTTGCGTAGCTCATTTGAATATTTTACTGTGATTTGTTACAGTAATACTCCGAGAGAGGCTGTATTATTTAAATTGAAAGAAATAATAAAAAACAAATGTGTTGCAAAATACACTTGAAAGTTATTCCATTTAAGTATGAGACTATCTTGTTAAAGGTGTTGCAATGATAATTCTTTAATTGACTAGTAAGGAGTAAAATAAATTGGCTGCCTATTTAATGAGTGAAATAATTAATTGATGGAAGCTGTTAGACTATTTCTGTAACAAATGGAAATGTGATTTCCATTTCAGTGACTTTATCTCCCCTTCCTGTGCCATTTCAGTTCTCTTCCAGCTGCTAACCTCTTTTGTACATTTCCCCAGTTCCTTCTCTCTCTCCGATATTCCTTCCTTAACAAAAGCAGCCAGTTTCAGTGCTTGCTGTCAAATAAGCCAGGCTTAAATTTTTCAACTGCGCTCATTCTTTAGAAGATCCTCCTTTGTGTACTTTGAAGACTTTTGTTGAATATTAGCTTAGCAGTATTCATGGCACTTAATGATAATAATTTCCCATCTGATGATAAATGCCTGTTTATAGCAGCTCTTTTCCACATCCATTAATCAAGAAAACTTATCAACAAAGTGATAAATGTAACTTTGATTTTTGCTTGAATGTACCATATACAAAGAATACAATCCTTCCTGTTCATCAGTGAATGCATGACAGAGATGCTTTAGGGTGCATAAAAATACTAGGAGTGTATGTCAAACTGTAGAATATTCTTCTTCTAGACAATCTTGCTGAAATTGTCTTGCACACTCTTGTTTTTGCAGTGTTGTGGCTTGCTTCCTCCTGTCCTTCCTGGTCATGACTGAATTAGGTTATCATTGTGGGGAATGCTTCCTAGTTCCTGTTAGCACGGGGCTCTCTGAAAACTAGTCCTTGCACAGGAGAAGTTAGCCAGAATTTATTTTCTTTTAGCATGGTAGAACTCACAATGGTGTCCATTGTTTGAGGTCAAAAAAAATTATATGTAAAAATAATATGTTCTGCCTCTTTCTGAGGAGTGTAGAGAAGCCTCATCCTATTGTAGCAGTCTTCTGGGAGTTGGAAGTGGAGATAATCCCTCCTGGCACAAATAACAGTCATGTGGGATTTATCTCAGTCATTTTCCTTTTCTAATGAAGATTTTGAGGCACCTGCACTTCCTTTGGATCTGCTTTTGAAAGTAGTGCTTGGGCGGGATCCCCAGTTGCATCTCTCAGTACTTTTTACTGAGTTTTTCCAATTAGATGCAGATTCTGTGCCTGCTGCATTTTGCTGATCAGCTGGTGTTTGCAAAGCCTGTGAACTACACCCATGTGGACTTTCTTCGTTCTTCGAGCCATAACATTTCTTAACTAGTGCTACCATCGTAGATATAAACCATTCTGGAAGTGGTTTCCATGGGTGTTATTCTCTGCCTCGTCTTTAAAGCTGCATTATTTTTTTTTTCATTGAGGTCCATCTGATGCTATAATTGTCCAGGAAAAAGGGCCTCACAATAGTGAGAACACAAATCATGTTGGGCTCTTCACTTTGAGAGTTTCTCAAATTCCTGTCTTGAGTATTGTGATTTTTTTTTTTCCAAGCCCTTACTTTTTCTTCATTTCTAAAAGGCATTAAAATTTCTTTTAAACATCTGGTCCTTACATTTACTTGAGGAAGGTTTTCTCTCAAAATGGCATTTCTTGAAACCATTGTGTACTTTCTGTAGGTGGTCGTCAACATATACTGGGGCCAGCTGACTGACTAACAAAACTGATATGTTTATTATTTATTGAATGTATAATTTTTTTTTTCACTTGAATTTTCTTTTCAAATGAAGCTTGGTATTGCTTGGTCTTTATGTAGCCTGGGTAATTTCAGACCTTATTTTTACCTTACTTACCAGATGTGTTATTAAATGTGGGAATGTCTCGTCAGAAATGATTTTTTAACATGGAAGTTCTTGCACAGGACCTATGGGGAGCTGTTTTCCTACCATCCCTCAGAGAAGGTGGACCTGGAGGGGACAGACTGGGAGAAACAGATAAACAGAGACTTTCACAATGAATATTTAACAGAACTCCCTGTTTGATCTTCAGCCAAACTTTTTTATTCAGATTTAAGATCTAGCTCTTAAATCTGACCCTGCAGTAAGCAGAAAGTTGTACTTGTGCTGAGGAGCAGGCAGAAGGGGTGCTTGATGAGATGGAGTTGCAGAAGTTATTCTCATGAGTTATAAGGAAGGAATTGCAATAGATGATAGGAAAGGCCTGAAAAGAAAGCAACAGCTGATTTTGTTCAGTTCAAAATGACCTGCCAAAAGAGGCAAATGATATCACAACCTGGAAGGTCATTGTTTCTTTATAGACTTTTAAAATACATTTTTATCCAAAAAATACACTGAGAAACTTGAATGATGATGAATAAACCACTTTAAACTCATGGCAAACAAGCATCCTTAGCTATTCAGAAATCTTCAAAACTGCTGAAAGGAAGGAGATCTGTCTTCATCTTAATGGATATGATCAAATACCACACTGCTCATGTGCAGTAGTGCATTTTCCAGTGTCCTATTCTGCTTGACCAAAAAGTCTGGATATACAGAAATTACAGAAGCTGGCTTGGTTATTTTACTGACCTTGAGACTGTGCAGTGTCATTTGCCTTGTTATTTTTTGTTAATCAGCTTTTCCCAGCTACAGTTCTTACATAATCAGCTATGGAGATGAATTGCAATAGAATCAACAGTGTAAGAAAAATTAGTGGTTTTTTTGTTGTGATTTTTTTTTTTTTTTTTTTTTTTTTTTTTTTTTGATATTCAAGTTATTGTAACTGTGGGTAGTTTCCTAATTTAAAATAAAACAAAATTTAGAGTCTGAATAATTCTAGTCACCCTTCCTGTTTATGACCCAGAAATTCTTGGAGTGCATCCTCTTGCCTTGTAACACTTTTCCACAGGTGGATAGGAGACTCTGGATAAAAACTTTTTGGATAAAAAAGTTACTATTTTATTATGCCACAGATGCACAGTTTTGTTCTCAAAAATTAGCTCCCTCTTCTGCTTTTTCCTCTTATATCCTGGGATATGCAAAGCTCCATCTTTTTCTGCCCTCATTGAGGATATGAGGAAAAAATTCAGGGGAGAAGCTTGTGTTTTTGAAGAACATCCATTAATTTCAGACCCTTTTTCCATTCCTTGTAGCAGATACTGGTTTTGCAGGCACAATTTTTTTTAATGAGGTGTTTCAATTACTTCAGGACATTGTTTTGAAACATTAATGTCATCTTTTATTTTATCTGGTATGTAGTCAACTACTGATCTCCCATTATGGATCCAACTCTTCAGCCCTCAGGATTCTATTTTTTACTCTCCAAATTCTCCAATTTTTTGTGTTTCTGAAGTGTCAAGTGCTAGGTTGGTACTCCTCAGTGGTTGTCATACTTTCTGACTGTGTTCCAGTATTTAAGAGTGTAGCCTGTGTACAGGTAGAGCTCACAGAGGAAGAGGTTTTTGTCCTCTCCACAGAATTCAGTTTGGCTGTATTGAAGTCTGCTGATTTTTAGCTGCAAAACCCAGCAGTTTGTGGATTACAGTTAGTTAAGTATAACTTCCAGTTATAAAATAGTTTTCATTTTCATTGGTTATGCTGTGGTTCTGTAATTTAGCTGTAAAAATGACATTTACTTTAGATCATAATGCTATTAATTTTTGTGCATGATTTTAAGTACAATATTGACAGAATTTCTCTCTTTCCTCCTCTAAGAGATGGTTCAGGATGAGCGTTTAAAAACAGTCTGAAACAAGGAAATTAGTTAGATATATAAACTAGAGCAATTTCTTTAGCAATTTTTATTTCATTTTGATAAACTGCTTTTCTATTACATTCCCCAAACACTTACTTGGAATGGAGTAACCTATTCAAGTTTTTTACTTGTTTGTTTGTTTTTTTTACTGTAGTGTGTTATATACCGCTCCCTCTGTATTTCCATGTTGCAGTTGTGACTGGTCACTTTCAGTTAATCTCACCACATGCATGGGAGGGCTCATCTGCTGCCTCACACCTCTGCAAATTTTCCATGGGCAAGGTGTTTTTGCAAGTAGCAGATTCAGGTGGTCCCTTTACATGCGTGCAGTTTAGCACCTGCTAAATACAGTGAGTTTGACACAGATGACACAATTTTACTCCATTTCATAGAAGAGAAGTTGCATTTAATTTAGCTGTACCCATGTCACTGATGTTTCTGGAATGCAAGAAGTATTTTGGCTGCTTCCTGTGGCTCAGAGTGGGTACAGACAGGGATGCTTACTCAGCCTGGTGGCAGTGTGGGTGCCCAGGCTGCCTGTGGGTACTGGCCAAGCCAGCAGCACTCCTTGTGCACTTTGGAATTCCCTGGCAGTATCTGCAGCAAGAGACAAAGGATACAACCTTTACTTACAGCTGTATAGCAAGTGGAGCCCATACAGGCAAAGCAGTTTTGTTGCTGTGTCCTTTCAGACATGTTGCCTTGCAGGGCTGCTTTCTACTCGGTGACGCCCTTTTTGTACAGTTCTCTTGCCTCATAGATTCCAGCCCGTCTAAAAAAGATGGCTCCTCTAGTGGACTAGCTATTACAAGAGGGCTATTGTGGATGTGAAAGTGTATCTCAGACAGCTTGAGCATAGTCAGAGCTAGCTGTATTCAAATGCTGGCTTTGCTCCCATTCAGTGGACTCCAGCTGTTCCAGTGGATGCTGTTTTTTATCATTGTGCTGGACTACAGAGTATTAGTGTTGAGACTACAGATGCTTTTATCTTGTATAAGTTTTCAAAGACTTTCCCTGCTGGCAGTTTACATTGCTCAACCTATTCTCTTTTATGCTTTCTATATGTAGTATACATGGCAGCCACTAGCTAGACAATCATATGTAGCAGCTGGTTACACTCTGTATTTCTTTCAAGATCTTGTGCGAAACTTCAAAGTTTACATCAACTTACAGGAAAAATAACGCCTGAGTATCAAAGGGAGAAATGAGCAGAGTACTCAATAAATGTTGGTGCTGGTTTGAGTGCTTCCATGTTGCTTTGAACACAGCTCACTTATTTCTTTAGAACGTGCCCTGATATTTACATTACCTTTCTCTAATTTTACTATTTTTCAGAGTTCATTTATGAACTGCCTTTCATCTACTGAAGGAATCTAAGATGTTTTTATGATGTCATTGGGTTCTCATTAGTCAAACTTGCTTGTTTTTAATAGAACCATAATTTCATTTGGCAAGCCAAAACCTTATCTTACCACCCCTTTACCTTTCTCTCTGCTTGCAAAGCCCAGGACAGTCTTTGTCTGAACATAATGTTTCAAAGCAAAACAAGAAACCCGTAGACAAAATAATTCAACTCCCACTTGCGGGGTTGATCGGAATGGCTGAGCAGTGTGTGTAATGTTCCTGGAGAGTCCTTGGCTCACTCAGCATTGCAAGCCCCCCACAAGACCAGAGCAGCCAGGTGAAAGCAGCCACAGGCTCGGCACTATGGGTGAGTCACAGCTCCACTCCTGGGTGGCTTGAGAACACTGGTGAAGAATATTTGGCTAAAAGAAAAATGACATCTTCTGGTTTAAGGGCTACAGAGGAGAGCAACTTTGGAAATAATTACAATGATTTATGAGCTATTAGTTAATGTGGTTCACCCATGAATTTGGGAATTAGCACTCCTCTGAAGTCTAAAGAAGTTAAGTGAGTTGTAATTCACTCGAAGACAGGTTGCTAAGTAATAGTTTAGCTAGGAGCTAAGACTCTCACACCTTAACTGCCAGTGAAGTCCTTTTTTATTATCTTTCTTACTAGGTTTTCTAATAGCCTGTCCTGTCAGGGAAAACTGTGTCTGGGTCTGTCCACTTGATTTTCTTCTTTCTGTGTTATGCACTGGTTATGAACCGAAGTTAACTTTGATTCTCTAGCACTTCTCCCTAGTCAGAGATGGGAAATGGACCCTCCTGAAGACAGTTCCATTTGTTCTATCCTGACATTAAGGTATTTTAAGACAGAGTAATGAATACTCGGAAGCCCGGGATCCTTTTTTTGGGGTATCAAAGTAATAATACCAGGGATGGTAGATGAACATATATAGGAGATAAATTACACCTTTTTAAAAGGAAATATGTCATTGTTGTTAGAATGGTTTGAGATGAAGAGGTTAAAATATGCCTTTTTTAATGTTTATGGACCCCAACATCAAAATAAGCTTTTGAAATTAATTTCTTCTTCTCTTCCTACTTAGAAGTTGACTGCTCCAGCAGAGGCTACCTAGGGGAGGGAGCTCCCTGTGCTCTGGGCTGCTGTCTGAGCCTCTCCTGGCAGCAGATCAATGAGACTTCCTGAGACACTTTCCAGTTCTCTGCCTTTTCATCTCTTACACAATTCCTTATGTAGAGGTAGCAAGTTTCTTCTTCTGAAGGCTGAATGTCTGCTTTCTCTTTCTCCTGTATGGAGGGTGTTTTCTGATGGTTTTTGTGGAGTGGTGAGGACATTTGTTTTCAATTCCAACCTGGCCATCATCACAACTGCTTCATACACAGGGCTTGAGGCTGCCCTTAGCAGATATGCTGCATTTTCCTCTATGCTATTTGTGCTTCCTTCCTCTACTGTGGCACTGCTGGTAGACAATCAAATGCCCTCCTAGACTTTCTTTGCTGAGGTATGTTAGCCAGGGCAGGCAAGGCCAGTGTTTTTGCTCCCTGGAAGATGTAGCTGCAGCAAGGCACTAAGTGAGGAGATTTGTAGTGACATTGAGCTGTGGGCAAACCTCAGCCTCACACAGCCACTCACCCACCAGAGTGGAAGAAATTGGAGGGCAAAAGTGAAAAAACATGGGTTGAGGTAAAGACAGTTTACCATACAAAGGAAAAGCTGCACTGCTAAGCAAGGAGACTGTGCACTGTGTTCCATGGGCAGGTGGGTGTTCTGCCATCTCCAGGAATTCGGGGCTTCACATATAATGGGAAGAACAAAGGCCATCACTCCAAACATCCCCCTTTCCTTCTTCTTCCCTCACCTTTTACTGCTGCTGCTGATGCTGTATGGTATGGAATATTCCTTGGGTCCACTGGGGTCAGCTATCCCAGCTGTGTCCCTTCCCAGCCTTTTCTGTAGCACCATCCTGCTCACTGGCAAGGCAGTGTGAGGAGCTGTAAAAGGCCTCGACACCAGTAACCTCTGCTCAGCAATAGTGAAATCATCTCTCTGTTATCAACACTATTTTCACCACAATTCCAACTCATAGCATCACAAGGAACTACTAAGTCTGTCACAATCAAAACCAGTATGTGTTTTCTCATGAGCAGGGTGGGAATATGAATTGGGCAGGTGGGGGGTTAGTTTAGTTAAGAGCAAGGACTTGCAAAATGAAAATGTGATCTATTTTTCAAAGGCTGGTGTCCTCAGTACAGAGCCAAATCAGATTATTTCTGGTGTGATGTGCTTTCTCTTTTGCCTTTTCCCCCCCAGCAAGGTTAATTGCTCTGTCTGTATGTGTGTCCACATTATTGAAATTCCAGTGTTAGCAGTATGGGATTGGTGTTACGTGGTGTGGCAGTGACCCCTGACCATTGGGGTGGCTGTAGTGACGTTTTACAGGGCCAGCTTTTCCCCCCAGTCAGTCAGTACTCTCCTTTAATTGTAATCAGGAGCATGGGTCAGGAACACCTTTCTTGAGATAAGGGGGCTCCTATGCTCAACGCTACTGAGGGCAAATAAATGGTGCAACCTCTAAATAATTCAAAAGATTCTTCCTGTTAATTTGTTATAAGTTGCTTGCCATTTGTCTCAGGAGTTTCAGAATTCTGGACCTTTCTTGTCACACCATGCATTTGCTTCCCCTTGCAACCCTCAGCTTCAGGGTCCAGCTTGCAAACTTTTGAGCATCTTTACCTACAGGCTGTAGGTAAAAGACAGACTAACTGCAATGGAACTGCATGTTCTTGTGCTATCAAATAGTATTTGGCAGAGTCACAAAACAGGTCAGGCTGGAAGGCACCACAGTGTGTCATCTGGTCCGACCTCCCTGCTCAGGGAGGATCATCCTAGAGCACGTGGCACAGGACTGCATCCAGATGGTTCTTGAATATCTCCAGCAAGGGAAACTCTAAAACCTCGCTGGGCAATCTGTTCCAGTGCTCTGTCACTGATGTTTAAAAACTCCAAATCTTTCTTGGTACTCCTACCAAAAAAAAGGTATTAACATGTTATGGACTACTGTGATAATGTTGAATATTTTGGGCAAGATGGTGGTGGGGGAGGATTCTTTCCCACGTTTTGCTTTGCCAACCTTCTCTCCTGTATTGCTGGAGCAAAGAGGATGCCCAGGGAGGCTTATTCCACCTGGAAAATAAATGGGGGAGAGGCATAAGCAGAGAGCCAGGCATGGGTTGGTGAAGAAAGGTTGATGGGAATAATGTTGTGGGGTTTGTCGCAGTGTGGTACTCTCAATTCATAATTCTGGTGTTGTGCACATTTGGTTATTAGGACTGAGAAGCCTCTCACAGAGAAGAGGCGGGTGGAGAGGGACTTCAGTGGGAAGTTGAGATGTAGCTTTTCTTTTCCCACAATTTAAGTGTTTTTTCCACCCTCATATGGCCTTACATTTTTTTTCACTATAATTTTTTATTCCCTTCTAGTACATCATTTTGAAGAATAAATAATAAGATTCTGCTGAAGCTTCTTCCATCATGTTTTCCTGTAGTGAAGTGTAGCAGAAATTACCCTGTAGTGAAGTAAGAGCTGAAATGAATGGCAGTGACTGTGTCTGAGCCTTGATTCACCATACCTGCTGTTACCCAAGTGAATGCATTATTCATAATTTACATGATACTTTCCTGAAGGCAATATACTTGAAAGCAATGTGTGTAATATAATGTGTCATTATTCCAGAGCTCTGAAAATGTCCTTTTGTAATTCTCCTTAGCAGTACAGTTTATGTGATGTGGAAACTATTTTCTGACATGTGTGCCTAAGCAGTGAGCTCTTTGTTAGATCCAATTAGAATTCCTCCCTTGATAGAGTGTGAGGCTCTAAACCACTGTTATGCTTGGCTGTGGACAAAATTAATCCAGTCAGCTGGGACTCCCTGCATCAACCTTCTGCGATCTCATGGTATGGAACCACTGATATGTGCTTTTCACATTCAGCAAATCCAGGATTCAGTGCAAGAGGCAATAGCCACACTGCTTTTCTGGCACAGCAATTGGTGTGTCAGCACATTTAAAAATTATTACATGAATATGAGCTACTGTACAATAACACTTTCCCCCACAGAGTGGTGGAACTCCTCTCCCACTGGTGAAGAGGGTTTCTCATTTATCTTTCTTCAATATTTTTTTTGCCAGTGTGATGAACATGCTATAGATGATTTGCTCATGAAGATACTTAAATAACATTTAAGATAAACCTGATAAATTTCATGTTTCTTCTGCACTGTAAATCATGAAAAAAGGCCCAAACTCCAAACATTTTGTTGATTGCCAATTATTTTACTTGTTTTAGCAAGTGTTTGGTTTAGCTAAATGCTACAAAGGATTGTTTAAGAAACTTAGCTTTAGGTTGTGTATTAGGTTCAGTTGGAGTAAAGTGCATTCAAGTGTCACGGATTGTTTTTTCCTCATGTAGTTCCTATACTAAAATCTGTGAATGGAGAGATAGTTGCTGTTGATGCTTTGCTAAAGCAAGAGTGGTAAATGTAATTTAAATCTAATCCAAATTTACAGTTCTTCCTGAGAGCTTGTACAAAAGCCAGAATTATTTTGACTGGTTTTGAGCCACAGAAATCTCAGTGAGCATCTAAACGACTCATCAGTTTATTGTGACATCTAAATGCTTTTAAACAGAGCCTCTGTTTTTGCTGATTAACCGTGCTCTTCTCTCTTCAAGGATTGCAAATCCATGTTCTTCTGTGGCTGGAAGTGATGTGCTGCTCTTGGTTTTCTGCTCAGCCTGACTCTTCTTGGTGTTCAGTGGCTTCTGCAGGTGCTTACCCAGGCTGGAGAGCCTTTTTTACCTTGTTGATACTTCAGACAGCTGCTGTGAAGTGAGGTCCTGTCCTGTATTTGCCATCTCTTTGGGTAAAACACAGAAAAGGTCTCAAGCTCAAAGTGCTTCTGTTCCAAAATGTGTAGGAAAGCTGAACCAGTGCTCATTCCCTGGGAAATAGCCCATCACAGAGCTGTTCCTTTTTGCTTCTAGTAGCTCCCAGAAGGAGCCAAATGCTCTACATCATATATAGGAAGTATGACCCCTTCCTTGAAGGTAGCTCTAAAAAAGCCCCAAGTACCACATGCTAATTGTGATACAACAATTAGGAAATGCAGATAGACAGGCACATATTTAAATCATCTGGACAGCTAAGACAGTATTGGATTCTTGACATATTTCTTCATGTATGAACAGTTGCAGTTACTCTTCAGGTGTCCATTTTTTTGAAGTTAAGTAAGGATGGTAATATCTTAGAAGAAGGACACATTTTAATTATCTAGGTGTAAAGTACAATTTATTGTACCTATTAGCTTAGTTTCAAGTGAGAATTTGAAGGCTAGCAAATCTTAAGTTAGCTCTGCAGCCACAGGGTGATGCAGCCAAATTGTATCCTGGATGTATTTTGCATTTATCTGGAGGAATTCAGCAGCACAACAAGTTTTAGATTGCTCTGAAAGAGAGTAATCAGTAGATGACTAAGAGATTTAGTGATATTAACAAATATTCCTGAGTGTAACTGGTATATGCAGGTTGGAAGTGTGAAACTGATCAAGCAGTTGCTAATTTCTGTATCATGGGTTGTGCCTTTTTGTACATAAATGTTGATATCTTCTTTCTCAAAATGAATTGAATTTCACAGTGTGGTGGAAAATACGCCCCTTTTAACTTTACAAAACCTTTATGGTAACTTATTTCTTTGAGATTATAAAAGATAGTTTCTTTTACTGTTAGCTAAAAAATATATATTAATATACCTTAAAGTATAAAAAAATATTGAAAGCCATTTTTCAAGTGTAAATAATTTAAACAAAACATTTTGGTTAGACTTAAGTATTAATTTTTATGAATCCAAATTTCATGTATTATGCCACAGCAAGTGGAAATTCACTAAGGCTGAGAGCAACATCATTTTTAGCCCTCTGTCTGTTCCTAAATAGAAACTTTTACGAATCTTTGGAATGAAGGTAAAGTGGCGTGGGCCTCACTAAAGAATGTCATAATAATTTCTATTTTATAACCCTATCATTTACAACTCTGTAGCCTAAAAGATCTGTTCATAAATTATACTGTGTTATTGGGATAAATATTTTGTCAGCTTTTTATTTTTTCCTGTACTGGATTTACATTTATTATTTGGGGAAAAAAAACCCTCCTGTCATGATTATTGTCTGGTCACATTCTGCTGCCTTGCTGCAAGTTGTTAGTCTATTTTTTTTTTTTTTTTAAGTTGTGTTGTTCTCTTGACTCCCTTGCTTCATTCATGCCTCAGCCAAGCCCCATCAGCAGCACACCCTGTAAAGCTTTGTGTGCTTACAGGTTTGCATGGGGATATGGTCAGTTTGATCACTTTCCTCCCTTGTGCATGGCATCACCTTCTGTAGAATAAATCTGTCTGTAAACACAATTCAGATAAAACTTTTGGATCATTGTTGACAGCTTTGGAAAATCATCCATGTTGGCTACGTTACTGCATAGGTGGGGTGACTCTTTGACTATAATAAATGAAATATTTTGGGAATTGTCTTAAAGGTGTCCTTAGGGGAGGAAAAAGGGGAAGGCATAAACTTCTTGGGAAGGGAGCTATAAACCACAGTTCTTGGGGCATCATCTGCATAGTGTTGCACTGAAAGAATCTTTGTGCAGGCAGAAGAGCATAAGCCCCTCCTTTTGGTAGATTTGTAGCAGGGGAGATTATGTTTCATGTCATTCACAGTGTGCTTGACTCACTGTGTTGGACCTCACTTCCAACAGTAGTAAGGTGGTGGAGGTACTGGCAACAGATCTCCTGAAAAAAGGGTCTGTATCCAAGGGGGGAAATATGGAATCATGAAATCAGAGTGTATAAACTGGTCTGTTTGGGACTTATGGCAATACCCAGGGTACAGGAATGGATGGAATTCCCCTCAGGTGCTATATAAATTTACTGGTTGGTTACCACCATCTACTTCCTTTTTTCCTTTTTCTTGGAAAAAGCAAACACATACTGGGAAAGTTAACGAGAAACCATTTGAAGGCCTTATTCTTCCAAAGAGGAAGGGAAGAATGAATAAATTTTTTGCTTTCTTTAGGACTGGTTTCCTTCATGTTTCATGTTCAGGAAAGAGCATGTTCCATAATAGCTGCTTGAGCCCTGGTTGAGAACTAGCCTTCAACTTTCCACTCCTGGACATGCATTTTTCCTTCAGTGTACGATTTTTAGCTGCATGCCATTACCCACCCCAACTCTGTTCAGGCAAGATGTTGTGTTCATGTTAGTGCTAAGCATCAGGCACCAGTTTACGTGGACAGTGAATTTGCTGGCTTAGCTGTCCAGCAGCAGTGTTCCATGGAACCACTGGCACTTGTCAGACACGTAGTGCCTAAAGTATGGTGCCTAAAGACTTTCCACTTGAAGTCAGTTAAATGAGTGTGATAAGGATCTTCACATTTTGGATTTTCTTAACTTCCTTTTTTTGAAAATTAAACCTTGGGAGTTTTTTCCCCTTTCTTATTTGTTTTGACCTTAATGTTCTGTATTTTCTTTTGCTCTTATCTTGTTCATCCACTGACCATGTACCCTTCTTAAAATAGATTATTCCTAATGCTTGTCTCCTTTCACTCCTGATGTTTTTAAGATGGATAGAAAGCTATTAGAAACTTCAAGTATGGAAGCACTTTCTCCCACTTTGAGTACTGATCTGTAATTTCAGAAGTGTTTGTTTTTTTTTAACTGTAGACATTAGACAATTTAAACAAAGAAGCCCAGTAAGCCATATCAGAGAAATAGTATTTATCAGAACTATATATTTAAAGATGCCCTTAAAAATCTATTATATAAATTGCTTTTCCTTTTGGGGCAACTGCAGAAGTACTTAATAAGCTGGTTTTGAACAAGAGCTGGAAGGAAGTAAAAGAATTGCAAGTATTTTCTTACTTTCCATTTGCTATCAAGAGCAGTTTATTGCTTTGCCAAGTCTGCTTTCAGTTCTGTTTAGTCCAAATAGGAGCCCAAAAAATTTTCTATTGAAAGGGAAATTTTCTATGCAAATATAAAAAAATTATTTACATTTTGTCTATCTATGTTAAGGACTGTTGTGCTTATCCTAGCTTTTTAAAACATCAGTGATATCAAAAGCATCCCTAGCACAGCTCAAGGCTGCAGTTAAAGCCATGCCAGTATTTTTGAGGACTGCAAAAGGGATGTGTTTAGGAGAAGAAACCAAGGGCACATTGGGTTAGTATCAGCTGTTATGAGCAGTAAGAAATATTTGAGTAACTTCCAAAAATGAGCAGCAGAGGAAAAACAGGCAGAACTGTGTTGATTAAAACAGGTTGAGACGTATCAAACTAGGGTACTGAGTATTTTGAGGCTGGAAAGAAGGTTCTTCACTTTCTACTTATTTAAGGGATGTGCTGCTGGCCTCGTGGTCCAGGCAGGTGTTATGGAGCCTGTTCATAGAGACTAAATGCACTCTGGCCCTGAGTTATGGACCACAGCTGTCCCAACCCAACCAGCTGGGCCAGGTGGGGAGTGCTGGTGCAGCCAGCTAATGACAGCATTAGCCCCATGCTGACATGAGTCAAAGCTGACTGCAGAGGGATTGCTCAGCGCCTGTGGACATCAGCCTGTCATCTTTAGAAGTGTCCAAATTTCACTTCAGAGACCCAGTTTGAACAATCCAACTTGGGTTTATAGGTTCTGTTACAGTTATTTGAGGGGTTTTTTTTGCCAGGGGGGAGAAGGGGGAGGGTAGTTTGGTTTGGTTCTCTTTTTAGTTAAAGGGTTTCTTGTGGGCAAATAGTCTAGTGCCATCTTCCTTGCTGATAGCACAGTCACTCAGCTTGCACCACACGCAGACAAATTTGAGTCCTTTTTTGTAGGGGTGGGAAGGTTTTTTATTCCTGTTTATTTAGTTCAGCTTGGTTATTCATTGGGACCTAACAGAATTCAGTACTGGATTCCAGTCAAAAGGCTCTAAGAATTGTATGTCTGAATTCCTTTGGAATTTTTAATATTTGGGTGTCTGGTATTTAGATTTTGGCCTTTGTACCTGGTTAATTTCAGTGGGGTTCAAATTCCCTGTAAGGAGGAATGTAAGGTCTTTGCAGATTTGCATGTAATCAGGGAGAAATTGTACCATTAAAATCCCAAATTCAGCAAACGGGAAACTTGTATCAACTGTCAGGTTCCTAGTCTGAGCAACCAGTCAGGGAAGCTCAAGTACAGCAAGCCAGTTTTTTCTGGTGTTTTTTGTATCTTGACACTTGTAGAGGGGTCATTCTCCCAAAACTTGTTTTGCTGGGCTATTTTTGCTCAGTAATTTGTTGTTTTTGGTTGGTTGTTTTGGGGGAGCTTTTTGTCTTCTTCTTTGAGAGAGGCTCTCCACTTCTGTAGCATCCTGGAAGCCCTCTTCTGCCACTGGTTTGTAGTCAGTTTTCTGGAGTGGGAATGGCCAGGCTTTCATGTGCTGTTCTTGAAGTACAGTGACATTTCTGCTTTCCTATCTCTGCTGGTCACATAACTCCTGATACCTTTTCAGATCATATTTGCCTTTGGCATGTCTGCATTATGTTGGCAGGTCACAGTTAATCTGTTAGCACTGAGTATGGTCAACAAGGTATTTTCCCTCCTTGAACTTTTCCAGTTGATAAATAGCTTCATTTCCTGGTGCTCCCATGCACCTGGCCTTCCATTTTATGCTACAGGGCTTCATGCTTACATATTTCAAAGTTATCCATTAAATTCTGTGTGATATTCTAAGTGGTCCTTCTGTGTGTTGATTGTATCTCCTACTTTGCAATAGAAGCTGTTTTTAATAAGGTACTCTTGGTTTTGGTTTTTTATTTTTTTTCCTTGCTAAGTTCACTGGTAAAAGCATTAAATAAAATGACTTTCTGAACAAATGTTTCTGGAGGTACACTAATAATCTCCACATGGTGTGTGTTTTCCCTTTTTAAAGCTCTATAAGCTACTCAGTCCATCTGCTAATATGTACTTCAAGTTTCCCCTCTGAGTTCACTAAAGAATTCCTTATGTCATGCTAGCATAGGCTTTGTTGAAGGCTAGATAAATGATGTCTATTAGAGATGCTCACATTTTAGGAAAGAAAAAAATTAGTCACACATTCTTCTCTGTCTCTTCTTTAAACGCAGATACATTTATTCCTGTTTACTTCAATTTCTTCAACATGTTTTTTCCCTTCTGAGTAATTGTGCTAAAGCCATACATTCTTCTGGGATCAGAATAACTGGACTTTCTTTGCCCAGACTGCATTTTTTCTTTCTCATGTTATGGGTATTATATTTGCTATTTTCCAATCAGGTGGCACCACCCTCAACATCAGAGACCTATTAAAATATTTCCTTTCACACCTCCTGCATGGGCTGGTGTTTCCAGAGCTCTGGAATGTAAATTATCTAGTCCTAACTTCAGTATACTAAATTATATTGAATTTTGCTGTCACATTGGCTGTGTTTATTTACATGTTCCTTAACTAATCTCAGAGAAGAAAATGTAATTTTTTTGCTTCATAAGTTTCTAAATTAAAACCACATATTTGGTAATTCACATTCTCCAGAAATCTTGAAAGCAGCCTGGTAAGCATTCTTTAAAACTGCTTGTAGAATTCACTGCCCTGTTAATTTTATCCCAGAAGACGTAAAAAGCACAAGCCAATTGACAGTCTAAGTAATGTACATTTCCCAGAAATTCAAAATTGTGGGGTGAAGAGTCATTTGGCAGAAGAATGGTCATTTTCCTTCATGGCTTTCAACTGACTTTTGTTTAATCTGTCGCTTTTTGACATTCCTTCTGTATAGGAGGGAGAAAATGGATGCCTTGAAATCTTGCATGTGGAATTTTTCCTTTCATGCGTCTGATGTTCCAGCCCATCAAAAATGTTACTGTCCTTCCAGTTTCCTTTCTACGCCTCACATATTGCATCTCTGTGCTTCTATCTGTGTTTTGCTGTCATCTCCTTTATAGCCTTTCCAGCTTCCTGTACAGCCTTCCAGTCCTTGTCCGACTACCCAAGCTGCCTTTTTTGTGCTGTTCCTCAGTATTTTAGAAGCAGTTGCTTTACATAGTCAACCATCTGTAGTTTTAATTTTTTTTCCCTGAAAATCAGTCTTTTCTACAGGTAACTTGGAGGATGTAAAAAAAAACCCCTTCCACATTGTTCCTACTCATTCTATTAAAGAGTGTTTGCTCTTAAGCGTGCAGGAATTGTATTACATTGCCTGTACATGAATATATTTATTCCCATCTTTTCCTTTAGGACTGTGAATTGGTGCAGTTTCTTTTTTTCATAGCTTGGTGTTTTGGAGATCCTGTTCAGTTTCTAGTAGAGCGTCATGTTTCGTAGTGGGATCTAGAGTAACAGAAAAGGTGGAGTGTTATTGACAAAGCAGCTGTCAAGCTATGGATGTGTAGGTATAGAGCACTGTTTTTGCATGGAGACAGCTTTTGGTGTAAAAGGAGGAACTCATGCATTAGACCTATCATTCAGGAGGTCCCTTCCAGTGCTGCTTTCCTACGAAAAGCCACGGTCAGCCATCGCCTTGTCCAAAAATGTCCTCTTCAGGGTTATTCAAATTACTGGCAGCATTGATTGGAGCACTTTCTAAGTGTCAGCAGCCAGTTTATGGCTGGCTCTCTTTTATGGGTGGACACAATGTGATTTAACACGTCCTTTTCATTGCAAGACCACCCAACTGCAACACTTGGAGGGAGAGAGCTGTGGTCCTTGAGCATGTTTTCATATGCTGTATTGATATGTATTGGCTGTGAGAATATCTGGTTACACATTTGAGCACTCCCTAGCTGTTCTCTAATTGCTCCTGTTTTGCTCGTGGTTGTTAATGTGTAATCTTGCCTGCTGCACTGAACTCGTGTTATTTAAGCTGCTGGGAGCCTGTGCTCGGCACTAACCGTACAGCTGGTACAGCTGTGCCTGCTTCACCCTGCCACTATGGAAGCTGCAAGCCCTGCCAAGGTGTGGGCTTGCCAGAGCGCTGACCTGTAAAGTGAGTGCCTTTAATAGAGAGAGAAGCTGTGGAAAACACTCCAGCACTGGGCTGCTCTAGCACAGCTCCCCGTGGTGTGAGTGCACTGCAGAGACCCCTCCAATTCCCTCCTCGGCTGGGTGAGCGCTGTTTCTAAAAAGGTTCAGGGAAAAGGTTTAGCAGGTGTAGAATGGAGTTACAATGCTCTGCATTGACTTCAGGGCTGTCCTTTGTGTTAACAGCTGCTTTCTGGCCTTCTTGTCGTGCCCCCTTTCCTCCCCACCCCAAAGCAAGCATGCACTGGTTTAGAGAGCTCTAGTTGCTAACGGGGGGAAACTCTCACTTTGTGATTTGTAAGAAAGACTGAGAGCTGGGTCTTTGCCTCCTGTAAATGGGGAGTTCATCATCTGACCCGGCATTGCTGCAGAGAATTGGGCAGAAGCTATTGGGATGGGGCGGAAATCTTCTGGATGCACTCATGCAGCGTGGCAAACAGCACAGTTACTGTATGTATGCTTTACATAAATGTATACTGTAAGTGTACCCAGCATGCTGTGTATAAAGTGATATGTATGAGTGATAGTGTATCTGTGTGCTAGACATTTAGTTTAATAAGAAGGTTTTGGGGAAAAATATACAAGAAGGAAAACCAGCTCAAGATAATTCACTCCAGACCAGGACAGAAAGAAACTGGAAGAAATCTGGCTTGAGCCCTTGCAGAGCCAGCTGTGGGTTGTTTTGTCCACGTGGCAAAAGCTCAAGAGCTGCCAAGACTGTGAGTTCTGATTAGATTATAAAAGTCCATATTTCCCCAACCACCCCTCTCCCCTAGCAGGGTAGGTGGTTGTTGGGGAACTGTCAGAATAAACCGGAATTGCACAGGGAGGCAAAATCTGTGTAGGATGGCAGGGTCTTTTGAGAAGTCATTCTGATCAGGTATATTTCTCCTAATACTGACAGCTACTGCATACTACCAATATGCAAAGTGCCTTTCGAAGCTGTGTAGGAGTTGTGGCCCAGACCTGTGTCGCAGATCCCAAGCCTGCTGTGGATTGCCAGTATTGGTTTGCCATAACAGGTTTTAGGTTTACTGCCTTAGGCAAGGTACTTGCTCAGGGGGACTTCAGTTACCAAGCAATTTTTAAAAGAAGAGCTAGCAGCTTTCTTCTAGTAAAGCAAAAGGGGTAAATTCTTGGTATAGGGTTGGAGATGTGATCATAAAAAAGAAACACTAGGGCAATAAAATCTGTCCACAGAGTATACTTGATGTCAGTTTTTTTCTAGAGGTGTCTTTAGGTTTGTAAGTGTTTGTAAGCCAGAGTAAACTCCAAACCAAAGACCTGATCTGCCAAGGTACTGCTGTGGAGCCCTCTGTTTCACAAGATCTTCCTGAGTTTTTGAGTTTGTGTTTGAGTAGTGTGTTGCCTTTCGATGCTTAAATTGTATCTCAAGACCCTTCTTACTTCCCTGCTCCAAATATGCAGTGCTACTTGACTTCTTGTTGACTGTGAGATTGCTCTGCTCTACTTCAGAGTCTATATCCCTAATGAGCACATGTCTCGGATGTGACAATCTTTCCATTCCATTCAGTCTTTTTCTCAGGAAAACAATTTCATTGCAGTCATAAAAGTACACTGTTCCATTTTGTGGATACAAAGCACAGAAGCTTGCTTCTTTTATAGTGATCTTTAATTTCAGAAAGCATGCTTACAACAGGAACCTTTTCATAGCAACATCATGGCTTATGTTTTCTCTATAAAAAAAAAATTAAATTGTATGTGTGGTTTCTGTGGAAAGCTCTCTTCAGTATATTTAAAATACTGACGCCTTAGCTACATGACTCAATTTCTTCCTCTTCTTAGTTTGAAGGAACGTGGTAACATAACATAAAAATTCTTGTTGTTCATAAAGGAAAGAACAGTATTTTTACTAGATATGGAAAATTCCAAGTGGAACACGTACAGAGATAAAATACCATTTGGAGATTTAAGAAGACTTTTTATGATTCTGACTTTTTTGACGCAGAGCACAGGACAACCTCACAAGTGCTCTCTTTTCCAGTGTATTATGGTAGCTCATACTGAGAGAAGTCATGCAGCTAGAGAAGCACAAATTATTTATTTGAATAACCTTCTCTTCAATGCTTTCCTGAGAAACCAGAAGACAGTACCATGTAGCATTGGAAACCTTTTAACTCTAACATATTTCGTAATTGCAGGTAGTGTCTGCTTCTGAGTTACGGTTTGTGCTCAAGGGAGAAGCCAGTTCTTTTCCTTTCTCCATCATTTAATTGCCTGGGGACTCTTGTGCCAGGTGACAACTGGCACTGGTTAGGGGCAGCAGCAGAGTCATGCCAGCCTGTGCAGATATTCACAGCCTGATTAGGGTAAGACTGATGGTGTGCAGTTCCCCTTAGAAGAAAGGTTCCATCACAGGGAGTGCTGAGGTGAGGCAGGACCGAAAGGGTATAGCAGATTTTTCTTTTCCTGCTCCAGTTTTAATTTGTTAGCACACCTGCAGGTCTGGCATTTGTTTTTGTCTTTGCTTCTCCTCCTTTCAATATGTATGAATGGCTCACTGGAGGCAGAACTAACTCTAGTTTTACTTCCAGCTGACCTAACCCCATGTTGCTGCTCCCAAGTGCCCAAATCCCTGCACCAAGAGGCACTCTCCATCCTTTTCTTTCTTTCTGGTAGGTAGTTCATGAAAGGGAATTGGTGAATGCTGGTCTTGGAAATCTCTACAGAAAATATGAATTTAGCACACGTCTCATTTCAAAATTATTTATAATGTTTAGATATAAGGGTAGATATAAAGAGGTTGTAAGAGGAACACAGTTTATCGTTCCAGAGGGACAAGGGATGAAGAGCACAACATCTGGAAAATTTGGTAATGTGAATAAAACCAACTGGAAACAGATGGATAATGAGGAGTGCATCTCCTACTACAAATCTTCCTGTTTTAAGGAAATGCTAAATCTCTTTTTAGTACCTGACAGTATTTTAAAGGGAAGTTTCTGTATCTCAGAGGAAGCTGATAATAAAGAAATAAAATTATTCTGTTCTCTGTGGGACAAAGATTTACTCACCCAGGTGAGTAAAAAGAGTGAAGCCAAATTTTTCAAATTCAGCTATTGAACCTTCAGTCTTTAGAGAAAACGAACTGTTATAAGGATGAAAAATACACAGAAAACATACCATTAACAAAACACAAAATCAGCTCTATCCTCTTGAGTTGCCAGGCCCAGTTATATGAATAATTAATCTTATAATAACTTTAAAATCATAGTTGCTTTGATAATTAATACTGTATTTGGTCATGGAATTATTAGATTAAAATCCTTGTTCTTCAGAATGAGAACTGAAAATTAATACTAATGGCACTAGTGTAAATGTCAAATTAATAATAACTTGTTGAGGATCATTTTAAATCATATGATGTGGTATCTGGAAGTTACAACCAGCAGGTGAGCTAATAGCAACAGCTGAATTATTTTTTTACCTACCATAGAAGATGCTTTCTTATCCAGAAATACTAATTGATGTAGCTAAAAAAAAAAGCCTTTGATTTGCTTGATACCTAGTGTGCTTAATGCCTTGATATGTTCTGGAGTGTATTATGAATATTTTAGCTGAAGTACACAACTTAAATTCCACTTTGCATTATTCACAAATGAAGGCAGGGCAAGATAAAGGTTTTAAAAAATTAACTACTTATTTGTGTTTATTTACATTCATGTGAGGCAGTTTTGCTGTGAGTTTGCACAATGGAATGAAACAAAAATTAATTTGTGAAGTCTGAGAAATTATCAAAAATGGAATACAGTGATTTTGTGTTTGTGGGACTGAAATTTTCTATATGTACATGTTGAGAAGTGGCTGAACCCAAACAAATTGTTCTCAAACACTGAGCACTTCAGCCTGACAGTCATATGTTTTTGCCTGTTGTAAACCACCTTCTTCAGTCATAAGTTTACTATTAAATATTTATTAATTGCTATTTAATGTCAGTGCCATCATAATTTCTTCAGTTCTGTTTCTTAAAGGAGCACTTTGTCAGTGTGGTGTGCCTGCTGTAGCTCTGCTCCCTGTCCATGTAACTATCAGCCTGATTTTTTTTCATAGTGGAGTTTCACAAGTGTAATAAAAGATTGCAGGCTTGGATAGATAGGTTTCATATATCTGTACAGTGAGGTAACAGTGTAACTGAAAAGTGCTCAGTAAATCAAACCATTCATATTTAAGTATTCTGCAAAGGGCAAAATTATGGGAAATACTCCTACAGGCGAGCAGGTCTCTTCTGAAAAATGAAATCTAAGAAGACACCAGATGCTTGCTTTTATTGAATCCATAAAATCCTCTTATGAAATCTGGTTTTATAATAGCAGGTTGTACAGAAGAAATCTGGAAAACACTCATATGTTTTAAAATTCTAAATATCTTCCTAGTGATCAGGGCAGTTAAGATAAGCAGAGGTGAGCAAATCTAACAAGTCTCCATTTCCCTTCTCAACCTAGTGTTTTGAAAACACTAATATTTAACTAAGCTCTAGAGCCCAGAAACATTCTCAGCTTTGCATCAGGAGTGGCTACAGTAGCTTGGGGTGCTTCAGGGAAATGTGATGCTGTGCCTGCAGGAGTTGGGGACAGAGCCCTGGCTTGTGTGGAGGCTGGCTGCAGAAGGCCCAGGGCTGTTTTGCACCCACTCCTAGAACAACTGGAATTGTGGCTGGAGATTTTCTTGCTTTCTTGGAATTTTGTTTTGATGAGGACTACTGATTGGGTTTGAGGTTTTGATCTTCTAGGAAAAACAATAATTCCAAAGCACTAATAATTAGTGCAAGTGTTTAATTTGCTCATCCCATCTTTTCTTTCCTGTCAGTAATGGGAATTGAAAGCTGTATAGCTAATTCCCAGGTGGTTATTTTCTGTATTTCATCTTGCACCATTAAGTTGAGCACCAGCCTGTGATGGTGTTCTTGAGGAAGATAATTATGGGACATATTGGATAAGGGATTATAAACTGATGCTGATTAACACTTGTCCACTTGCTAGGTAGGACCCTTGTACAGAAGAGCTGAGCACACCATGCCTCACTGTCAGCAGCACTGAATGTCTAGCCATCAGTTTTAACTCTGCCCTTCAACTGCAGCTGTAGCAACCCATGGCCAATAGCTGCTCTAGTGGACAGTGACTGAGCCATGACAGATCATCTGTGACAAAAATAAAAAGCAATTTTATTCCTCAGCTGAAAGCATACATCACACTTCTTCACAGAGTGTACAGTATTGGTGTGACTCTTTCCTAGGTTCCTGTTTTAGCCCCAAGTGTTGAAATGTTATTGTAGGCTGACAGCTCATTTTGGGTGAGGCACTCCTTCGAACTTTCAAGGTGGGTAACCTGTTCCAGCAAAAGTAGGTGCTTGCTGAATCAGGGCCTTGGTTTCTTTCTACTCAGCAGTGTGGAGAGTTCATGAGTTGGTTTGCATTGGCACCTTTTCATTAACAATGTTGTAAGGTTGTAAACAACAGGTGCTTGCTGTCACACATTCCTTCAACAAAAAAAAAATTACATTTGACAATGAATGCATTCTCATACTGTTTTTTGTTTTGATTAATGTTTCTTTCTAACTGAATGTTATTTCCACTGTTTTATGTATCAGCATACATCTGATATTTGTATATATCATTTGAACACTATTTTTCTTATGCAAATTTTGTAGGTGCCTTATGCTTTAAGAAAAAGTAGCACTCAGTTTATAAAATCTTTGCATGCTGAATAAGATCACTTGCTAAAGATGTATGAATCCACTCTGATTCTATATAAATGTCCTCATTTTTTTTTTGCCATGTACCTTTCTCTAAAAAAATGTATCTTATCTTTGGATGCATCAAGTGACTTGTTGTTTGAGAAGCGACATGTTTGGAATGCTTGAATAATTCACATCATCTGCACTGACTCCAGCTCTTGCCCTGCAAACTTTGACTCAGGTGCTCCTCTTGCACTGACAGAGAGGAAAAAACACACAGTGAACACTTGCAATGGACTCCCCAGTGTTCAGTAGCAGTAATGTGGTTCCATGTAAATGTAGCAAATCACTGGTATTGGAATAGAAAGAGGAAGGGAAATCTTGAGCCTACCATGGGTAAATATAAGGTTTTAAGCTAAGCTGCTTCTGGTGTTCCTACTGTAAACCAACAGAACTTGACTCTTGCCAGCAAGCAAAATGTGGAAGCCCAGTCTTTCTCCAATTTTACCATCAAAATGAAAGTATTATTAATGCAGAGAGTTGATTCCCGTTTCTAATCTTAGAGGGGTCACTAAGATCACTGAATCATAGAATAGTTTGGGGTTGGAAGGAACATTGAAGACCATTGAGTTCCAACCTCCCTGCCACAGACAGAGACAGCTTCTACTAGACCTGGTTGCTCAGAGCCCCATCCAGCCTGGCCTTGAACACTTCCATGGGTGGGGCACCCACGGCTCCTCTGGGCAGCCTGTGCCAGAGATTGATATTGAGCAAGGAAGAAGGAAGGGAAATGGACTGAGAAAACAGACCTACGTTTAGGAGAGAATCCTATGCTGTGTTGGGATTACATTGTACATGAATAGTTCTTTTGTCAAAAGAGAAGTAGGACAAGAAAACCTGAATGCCAAGTGTTAACAAAAAGATCTTGTACAGAACCTGTGTGAGAACACTTAGTCCTTGTGCAAAGATTGCCCCAGAGTGCTGGAAGGTCAGGGAGACCTTGAAGTTTTCTGCTGTTTCTTCACAGTGGAACTGGAGAAGTAACATTTTGACATTTCCATTCCCTCTTCATCCCCTAGATGTCATCAATATAAACTGGATTAAGTGAGCAACCAGAAAATCAGGTTTAGTGGCAAAGAGATATCTTACTGAATACACAGTTTTATGTTTTACTTTGTAGAAGATACCTGGGGAATCCTTTCATGGTGCTCTCTGATCTTGCCATGTGTCTGGATGCTGGAAGGTTAAAACATTAAGAAAGTGTGTCCAAAACATAAAACATATACTGGCCTTTGTTCTGTTGCCTGTACTTTGGTGCTTGCCACCTTTGGCAGATACCTGTACTAATCCATTAGCTGTCTGTGTTGGTGAGTGAGATGTTAATACAAGCATGAAGAAAAATTGCCAAGGGAAGGAAAACATTGGAAAAACTCTAAAAATATGTCAAAACCAGTTAGGGTGGTTTTGGGGTTTAATAGTAAAACTGTGGAATGTTATTAAAAATAAATAATGGAAAAATATGTAAACCAAAATTCTTTCTCAGTATATAATACGGTCATTTTGCTTTGTTTTTAAGTTCCAGCTTGACACTATAGTAGGTATGTATTATCTTTTGTAACTTTCCTTTTCATGTTTTTATACAGTCTTTTTTATATGAAGTGTTACAGTGATTTTGTAGATTTTTGCATCATCTGAAACAGAATGGTCACAGGAGCATTGCTGTTCAGCTTGGGATATTTTGGTTTGTCTCTTTTTTTTTTCCCCTTGGTTGCATAGGTGTCTTGCTTTTCAATATTGGGCAAAGCCATTGCAATGAATATATATGAGGCTTAAATTCATGCTTCATGAACAGCCTTAATTCTAGTATTTACTAATTTGAGAATTTAGAGCATTTTTAACACTAATATTCCCTTCATGAGCTTTTCGGGTTGAATTTCTTCTTTTAATTTTAAACTAAAGACTTGGAACTTACTTGCTAGGTTCCATTAACTGTGCCCCTTGAAATAAGTAGAGAAAATTATGTTTTCCAGAACACAGACTTTGAATTGGTGCTTATGGACTTATTATGAACATCTCACATTGATGCTTTCACGTCCAAAAATCAAGAGACCATAGCTGAGTAGAATCAGAGCCTTCTTTATAATGTCAAATAGCCTTTTACTTATGTGCTTTATAAATTTCCAATAGCAAATTAATATAAATGACTTTGTTTCAAATTAATATATACTGCATATAGCAGTTACTATGCATATTTAATAGGAAGAAGGATTAATGGGTTCTATAGGTAAAAGTTGCAAGATTCTCTTGAAGTATTTTATGTATTGTACTTGAATTCCTGTCTGTTTTGAACACTCACCTCTTCTCAGCCCTTTCCCACTGCATACCTGGTAATTTAAATTTATTGAGTTGTTTGGTTTGTTCTGTTTTTTTGTTTTGTTGGTTTTTTTGGTGTGGGTTTTTTTTTTTTTTTGGTTGCTGCAGTTGTATTGTTTGTTTGATTTGTTTTGTTTTTCTTCCATAAGAGCAGTTTAGATAAACAGGTACATCATGGCACGGGCAGTTTGTGGGATCCCTTTCCATCCTTGGAAATCGGTTCCTGTTCCAAAAGAAAAAAAGCAAATAAATGTTTTGTGGTTTTTGAAACCATATTTTACTATTAAACAAACAGGGCTGCCTTAGAAGCCTGTGCCATTGCAGTGATCCCCTACAGAACATGGAGCAATTGACAACAGTGACAGTGTTTTTTGTGATTCTTCCTTTGAGTGAACTGGAAGAGGAGGCTCATAATCATAATTCGGTTTTAACCATTTATTATGGCTGAATACTTAGGCATTATGGCCCAAATTGTGCAGCTTGCAGATAGCTTTGCCTTTTGAGATACCCTTTGCATAGAACTGAGTATTAATAATGATAAAAAAATGTTATTGTTATAAGTGGACTCAGCAGTTTATCAGGCAAAAATAAATGCTTTATGTTGTAGGTTTCCCAGTTTTACCCACAGGCTAAGTCTTGTATATATAATTATGTTTTGGGAGACATTTTAAGTGCTAGTTGAACCTTTAACCTGCGTTTCCTCTGGAATAATTACAGGATGTGAAAATGGCCAAATGAAACGCTTACTCATAGAGATTAATAGAATTAGTTAAGCTACTGTTACCTTATGCTTGATTTATATTGTATGTGTAGGTCGAAACAGGCTGTAATGGCATGTGGGTGTTTTCCTATCTTTTTATACTTGCTAAAGTTTTGCCCTATGTTTATTACTTGCTATGTTATGTGAACTGCTTAAAAAGGCATTTTAGACCACTGGCAAGTAGTTGAATTTCAAAGGCTGGCTCTATTTAAAACAAAACAGTAGTGTTTGAACTTCTATCAATTTTTTTCTGAAAATAACAGTAATAGAATTGATTCCATCACTTTCCAAGGAAACAAGTTGAAAAAGAAACCTCTGTGGATTAGTAGTCCAGACATCAAATATATTTTGCAGACGTTTGAAACCAAGCCTGAGTCAGCTACAATGGAAGCAGGGAAAACCAAGAAAAATCATTTGTCTGTCTGCATTGCCAAAATTGTTGGAAAAGGTGAAAAAGAAAAAAAAAAGTCAGCAAACATGAGGAGCGGTATAGCAAAAATAGAGCATTTAATCTTATTTAAAGATTCGAGATTGGTGGTAATTCTAATATATTTTCAAGTAAAACATTCAGTTAAAAGTGATTTGCCTTTTAAAATTTGATCTGGTGTGTTTCATTAAAGAGAGAGTGATGCACTGGCTTTGAGGCAACTTGAATTTTAGTCTTTGAGGAAGGTGTTGAACAGTTACCATCTTAATTTTCAGCAGCTAAGTCTTTAACAGAAAACTTAAATTTAGAATTAGAGAAAAGCCTGAAATTAGCTTATCTTATTAGATAATACTGTGGGAGTTACCAGGCAGGTTTATAGCAGCTTTCATTGGTGTTGAAGGACTTTTTGTTGGGCTATTTTCAGTTAATGCTCTGCAGCCCCCATCTTGCAGCCTCTACCAGTGAAAGCATTCGGGGTTTTCACCTGGGTGAGGAGCAATTTGCAAAGGTGCTACCAAGGAGCAGGAGCTCACCATGGCTCATTTAAAAATCTCAACAGGTGCCGGCTTAATATAATCGTTATTGGCTTTTCAGTTGTTCAACAGAATCCTATTTTAAGACAGATGATGATACCTTCTGTGAAGCTCCTGGGAAGGCTTAGGGGCAGTGAACTTGAAACCTTTAAAAATCTGAGCCACAAGTGGATGAAACCTTTCTCATAGAATTTTTTTAGTCAGCAACTTCATTTTGAATCAAAAAGCATTTGGGTGAACCCATTTTACCACTCACCTAAGGTATCTTTAGCGAGCTATTTCGCTGCTTTTAAATCTTGTTTTGACTTGGTTTAGAGTTAATGTTTGTTGCAGTGGTTACAGCAGGCAGTGAAAATGAGGCTTATTTTTTTTAATGTCAGTGAAGTATAAATGCAAAGGAGATTAAAAATCAAGCAATAAATTCCTTTATTCACGTTCTATTTATGCTTACCTCTCTTTGATGACTTCCCATTAAAGTATTATAGCATTGTAGGAAATTAAAGATTTTCCTTATATACATTTCTCTATTATCTTGGGTTACAGGATTTCTTGTCTCTTTACTGAAAAACATACTTAGTAAGTCCACTTAGCTTGTATGAAAGATGAGCATCCCCTCTTCATACAGACAAGTTATTTCTTTATAATAATGATTCTATTATTAATTATACCAAATTTCTTTTAAGGAAGAAATCTGTATTTTGCACCTTGTGTAGAACGGATATATAATGCAGGAATTACAGTATTTTACCAGAGATGCAAGCAGAAATCCTGGGTTGCTAAACATGGAATCTGAATACAAATGCTGTGTGATAAGTGTGGGTTATTTTGCTGAAGGGTGCATGAGCATGCATCTAGAAACACTGTGATGGCATGAAGAGAGTTTATGGGCACAGCTGTGTGTGTTGAGGCGTGGCCCTTCAGCTGGAAAATTATATACTAGGATATCTTTGCTTTTATCTTTGTGTCATAATGTCTTTTGTTACTGAAGTAATCTTTAAGGAACTTTGAGAAGCACAGAAGCTGTGGTTGACTGGGAAATCAACTTAGCAAATCATTAACTTCAACAAATGAAATAGTAAGAGAAGGGAGACACTGGAGTATTGAACTATTGACTGTTCTGTGTGTTTAACAAAGGACATTACAATACCATGTTTAAAATAGTTGACTAAAACTTCAGAAGCATGACATTAGCATAGGCTTTACTGCAAATACACTATTTTTGAAATGAGAAGGATTCAAGGATTCAAGGATTCACAAATCCTTGAATGTACAGTTATCAAATGCTGGTCAAAGAGCTTCCAGCATTTATTGGAATGGCAGTGACTTCTGAAAGGTTTTTATACTTGTACCATATTTTCTAAGATGATGGAATGACTAAATATTAGCCAGTTGTTGTGCTTCTGGGAATCATGAATTTCTGGAAAATATCCCTCTGCTGTCAAAGAAATGAAGTTCTGTTCTGGGGAATTCATCTGGAAAGAGCATTTCTTTGGGGGCGATGGGGACCATGTGTGGAATTCTAGCTACGTGAAAACCTGGAGCAGGGATGGGCAAAAATACACCGGGATGCAGGCAGTTCTGAGGAGGTCACTGTGGTAACCTTGTGTAGAGGAAAGGTCTGCATTCGTGGGCTGACCTTCTGACCCTTAATAATTCAAGAGTAATGTTATACATTCTTCAAGCCTATGCAACCTTTCTGTGGCATAAGGCTTCTAATCATTCCCAATCTTCATATAATTTTCAAATGCATCTTTACACATATGCAATATATACACACAGAAACCCTGTGGTTGTTATTTAGTATCCTGCCTCTGTAGTTTAAAATCATTCAACTCCAGAGTAAACAAAAGCAAAAGGAAGCATGCTCCAAGGTTCAAATTGCTTTTCTACTGCGGTGACTTAGTAACTTGGTTTGTGCTGTAGTGAGGTGCATTTTTTTTTTGTTTGAACCATTTGGTTCACAAATGACTTTGTACTCCAGTCTTTTATTGCTGTTTTGAGATTTCTTCAAGCAAGCAGTGTTTGTTCTCACTTGTGTGTTTGTTTGGTTTTGGCCATCCAGTTGGAAATTCCATTATAAGACCAAATTGCAATGGAAAGCTCCCCCCCCACCACCTTTTTCTCTCCTTCCTTCAAGGCAAGGAATTTTGTTCATAAATGGACAAGTTCTGGCTGTCTTGTAGCTTACCCAGCAATGTGGTTGTGCCCTTTCAGAAAGGGGGTCTATTCACTGTGTTTTATTTACTGTATGTGATGGTCTTTTTAATGGAAAATACAAATTTGTATGAAGTCTAAAAATAAGATAGAAAGGTCCGTATTCCTTGTTTAAAAGTCATAGCACATCATATTGCAAACAAGGATTTAGAATTTATTCTGATTTTTATGCTGATATTTTGGTTTTCTTGTTTTTCACTGCCTCAGCCTGTAATGGGTTGTAATTCTCTGGGTGTTTCTCCTTATCTATTTACATTGTTAGCCTTGTTTAAAAAGGGAGAAGAGGCACTGAAGTTTTGTAACTCTTTTTGATAGCCTTGTCCCATTATAGTTATTTTTATCTCAGTGCCATGATCACACTCATGGATAATTTTAACATATTCCACTATTTTCATAATGCTATTGCTTCAATGGAAGGTTTCACATTTCCAGAGAACACACCCAGAATTGAATGCTGAATTGGATAAACATTTTTCTGTTTTAATAGGCATTCCATGGTTGTGGCCTACTGTATCAACACTGATTTAGAGATTAATCTGAGAAGATGGGTTGATTAGGGCACCATCTCTGTTTCTCGTGGACGACACATTATGATGCAGTGTGTGCATTCAGTGAGGAGAAGGGGGTTGGGTTTACAGTTCCTCTTTGGTCACTGTCCTGCTTGTACTGCTGTGGGAGGTGCAGAACACGTGTCCTTTGGTGTCTCTGGGAGGATACCTGCAAGCTGCTTTTCCTTGGCCAGGTACTTGAATTGAGCAATCACTCTTGCATAAGCACCCACTGCAGAAGAGTGCAGCTGACTAATGGGCACCTGCTGTTCCTCGGCGTGTCCTTCCTCAGACCTGATTTTGTGTGTTTTGGCTTTGTTAGTCCCATCTGGGGACATTATCGACCTGACATCAAGTACATCAAATGCCCTTCAAATATACATTTGTGCATTTGTCATCAGCATCCTATAGTTTTGTGTTCTGGCTTCTCCAGCATGCTTCAGGTAAGTCTCAGTATGAATTTCAGGGAGCACATCCCACTCTCCTTTGCAGCCTGTAGCCTAGGACTCCTTTCATCTCTAATGATAGTCCCCATCAGCTCCATGTGGAAAATGTAGTAGAAAACAGGCCCAGCATTTAACTAATAGTGCCAGCCAGTTTGTGTGCAAAGAACAAAATAGATCTTTGGACCCAGTCTAGGCCTGAGGTTGGAACTGAATTTCCAGTTGCTAAGTGTAGGTGGAAGCCAAAGTTATATTCTTAATCTTAGTCCTTTAAAATGTGTTTTCTGACTCTCCCTTTAAACTTATGTGCCTCAAAATAATGCTGGTAGTTACTTTAAAGCACATATGTACATGACTCATAATGTCAACACACATGATTTTTGTAGTGCCTTTCCTCCTCTACTTTGGAGTTAAAAACAGCACTAGAATGTCTCAAGTATTACTTTTATGACTGGCTATAATATAATACTTTAATATTGAAAAGTCTGATAAGTCTCCATAGAGCCATGTAAATTTAAGGGATATTTATACTATCACATTTTGTGTGTACTCAGACTTTGTTCAAAATCTTTAAATGTTGACTTTGATTTAAGCAATTACATATGTTTAATTGCTAGATTTCTTGGCCATGGAGTAACTGGTAATGAGTACAATGTTACTGTATTTCTGCTGATATGAAGGCATTAAGATCCTCTGAAGTCGAAGTCACTTCTCAGACTTTCAAATATCAAAGATTTTTGCATTTGAAAAACAAAGAAAGGTAAAAACCCTGAACAAACCAACAACTCCCCCCAAAACTTCAATATCTCATATGGGGATCCTTGTCTTGGTTGTTTGATTGTTCTGTAGCTTATTAATCCTGGGATAACTCTGACCTAGTTGCATGAATTATGAATTAAAATTTACTCCTTGAGCATCTAATTTGTGGTACTTGTGTGCCATGGAAACAGTGACAGCAAATACAGAAGCAAAATTCCCCATGTTCCTTATCTTTGCAGTGCCTTTGCAGGGACTTTTCCAACTGGAGGAGCAGAGCTTACTCTTTTTGTACTAAGAAAATATTTGAACATGTTATTTCAAAAGTCAGCCTGAAGTGTCTTTTTTTGTTGGATTTCTGTTGAAAACACATGGATCTTGTTTCATGCTCTCTGTTTAGATAGGTGCTTGTCATTCTAACAATGAGCAAAGAAGGCTCAGTGTGTGAATGCCTGAATGGCATGGAGCCATAGACAGGGAGAGGATGTTATGGGGGGATGTAGGAAAGCATGAGCTTTGAAGACAAGGGCTTCATTGCATAGCTCACCTGTGGTGTTTTTAGTGTCTGCATCTTGGAGACTCTCTCAGATGACTAATTTGCAGCATAATAAGTACAGAAAATAGGAAGTAATAAGAAATGCTTTGAAATAGGCGAGCATTCGGTGGAAAGCAATACTGTATTCTGTAACAATATTGTAAGAAAGGGCCTTGTGTTTTTCCTGACAATTAAACACTGGCAGCCATAGGAAAGCTAGAAAACCCTTGGAGAAGAGTTTATCCATATCTGTGGATTATTTGGGTTATGGTTAAGGTTGCAGATTGTCAGCATCTTATCACTATGTGCTGCAGTTTCCTTTAGCATTTGACTATGTGGGGGGGGTGGAATATAGGACTTCACAATTGTCACTGATTATATGGTCACTGATTACACCTTCCTGCTAGAATTTTGTCCTTCCAAGATTCAGTTATTCACAGATAAAGGTTCATGTCAATTCAATGTTTGCTGAATCTTCTGTTGTTTGGGTTTTTTTGATTAAAAAAAAAAATAATTTAGAGCTTCTGCTTGTCTCACCAATATGCCAGTCGAAAACTGTAAGCTTCAACTTGCTCCAGTCTTAGTAAAAGTATCTTATGTGATCCTGTCATATGAAATCATGTAGTCTATTAGGAGGGAGGGAATTTATTTATATTCAGATTAATTTTTTTTGTCTACTTGTAATTAGATTGATGTGCCTATTCATCATCTTGTCTGTACTGCGGTTCTAATTTTCCCTTGTAAAAACTGGTAGGTAGAGACAACTGCAAATGCATTGTTTTGATTCCTTACTATCATGATGTTGGGTAATTTGAGAACTGAAGCCACTGTTGAGACCTCATGTCCAGAAGAATTATCTGGGTTCCTACAATCAAACCAAATGTTTCTATATGTTATATTCACACATGTTACACAAAGATACTCATGAAGTTTTCTGTGCATGTTTTTTTTTTTTTTTTTTTTTTTTTTTTTTTTTTGGTGTCTTGTGGAGGCTGCTTCAAGTGAAATCATGTATTCCTCATGCTGTAACACTTTTCTGTAATCTATCTCCCTTAGAAACTTTCTAATGGCACCTATTAATTTTGTTCATAGATTTCAAATACTATTGATGCTGAATAATGTATTTAATTAGTCCCAAAATTTCTATGTAATCATTCCAATCTGTGCTTCTCTCTCAGCTTTTGCCTGTAAGGCTGACAAATGGCAGGAGGGGGAAAGGGCACTTTCCTGTCAGTGGCCGTGGAGCCTTTGGTCCTTGGGTTGTCAGAGCAGTTGTTCCTTCTGAAAGAGCTGTGAAAGAACAATGAAAATACTACTTAGCTTGGTTTAAGAAGTCAAAACAAATATTAGTTGTAGCAAAAAGCTTCCTTATCTTATGAAACAGGACATTTTTATGGTTCCTGTAGTGTTTCCCATCTGTTCATTGTAATAATATCAGCTTATTAGTAAAATCCTGGATTGTATCGGTCAGAGCTAAGTTTACCTTTCTGTGTCTGTTCTTGCAGGGTCAAGAGAAAAGCTAAATTAGCTCAAATTATACAAGTGGGTTTTGTACAATTTAGAGTAAAGGCTAACTGAATCATGTTCACATTTTTATGGGCATGGGCACTGACATCCTTGGCTCTTGTATTGGTTATACACCAGTTCTGAGGTCTGGCACATGGATGTCAAATTGCAGCTGTATTGGTCTGGTAAAGGACAGTGTAAACTGTACAGCTTAATTTTTTAAGTTGTTGTTGTTTTTTTTTTACTCATTCTCTTCTTTTCTGTCTTTCTGAGATTAAAATGAAGGAAGGTCTTTATATTTTTAACCCAGCCCATAGGGGTAACATGGTGAAATGCCAGCTGAACCATTGGTTTGCTAGGCAGGTCCTCTAGATCACAGTTAGAAAAAATTCAGTTAAACAGAAGACTGAAAAGCATTCTTAAATAGGACAACATGCATTTTGGAAGCTGGGAGCTTACATGCAGTATTATGGATCAAGCAGGAAGAGAGACCAGTCTTGTCAGTCTATAGTGAAATACATCACCATTTGTGTATTTAACATCAGCTTAGCATGGAAAAAGTTTTCTTTTAAGGACTCCTTTAAAAATAAGACAGAATCATATGCTTGAAGGCTATAAATGGAAATTGTTTCAAGCAGGAGAGGTTGTGCTGTGATTACTGGGGACATTCACCTGTGGACTTTACCTACTTGAAACCAGTCACTGCAGGATAGAGTTGAGAAAAAGAGTAAAAAGGTCTAGGAAAATGGTTTCCAGAGGTTTTAGAAAACAGGAAAACCACGTGAAAATATCCCTATGATGTTTTTTGCCTGTTGCTGAGCATGGCAAAATTGAGGAGGATATTATTGTCCCTTTGTGGGAGCTGAAGGGAAGAAGCTGTCATTCTTTACTGCCAACCACCCTGTTTAAACTCCTTCAGAAAAAGACTGTGGAAATGTAACTGCTTGTGAAAGTTGTCAGCTCCCAATAAGGTCCCCACCCCTCTTTTAACTGTGTAGGAGGATACAGTCAAACAGATACGGATGAGTTCAGGTTGGACATGAGGAAAAGGCTCTTCACTGTCAGGGCTGTCAGTCCCTGGCACAGGCTGGATGCAGCAAGGAGAATGCTGTGGCAGCTCCAGAGCTGTGTGAATGCTTGGAGGAGACCAGGAGAGTTTGCTCAGGGAGGTTTACTAACTTGGGAAAGTTTTTGATGCTGCTGATAGTTACTCTGTTAAAATTTGTGCTGTTAAAATAATTTGGTGATGAAATACTGATACACGTTGGATTGAAAATAAATTGTTAAACCAAGCCTTTTCTACCTGTAACTTGTATAAACACTAGACAGACCTCTAGGATGTGTCAACACAATTTAACAGAGTATTTCAGAACAGATATGACCTTATGTGCACAAATTAAAGCATGTGAAAAAGCAGAATCCCTAATATTGGTGCCCTTTTGAAAACATTCAGCAATGCAAAAGAAGCTTTCAAAATATCTCCAGTGAATTTTCAGGGAATATCTCAGTGACTTTACTGAGTAAAGTAATATTTTTTTTTTTTTAGTTTTAATATATGTTTTATATTACAAATGCATGCAAGCTTCCAAGATATCAAAGTTAGAGGTATTTTTAGGGTCACAGACTCACCATTAGCAGCTGGTCTCTGTAAATTAGAAGCAAAACCAAATGATCACAACTCACTTCAGTAGGTTTTTTTATACATGACTGTTCACAGAATAAAAACAAGATTCATGGAGATTTTCTTTTATCCCAGAAAAAGGGAAATGATAATGTATACTGTGAAATAACGATGTCATTATGAGCTAGTTGCATATTTAAAATATAACATCTGATTAGTGCCTCTTAATTACGTGGGTATTTTCTTTAATAACAAACAACATTAATTTTTCCTTTCAAACATTAGGTTATTAAAACTGTAGAATGACAAACCTGCTGTAGGAACAAGGACAGCTACTTGAATTGGCCCATTATCAGCAGGTCAGTTTTATTTATGCCCTTGTAAAATTTCTAGGTGTTCTTGCACTGTGCAGGAAATAAGTATTTGGCCACTGTTTGGGAGAGGAATGAGCTTGAACCATTATGTAACTCTTGAATTGGTGTTGATATATGTAAAACTACTTCAGATAAGATAAGCAGTGACATTTATGGTTGGACTCAATGATCTTAAAGGTCTTTTAGCAACCTAAATGATTCTATGATTGTAAATTTTTTGGGAAGCTGTCTAAATGAATAATTTCTGCTCCACATTCTAGTGTAATAATTGAGTAGCTAATTAAAGAGCAAATACAATGAGACTCTGGTCCTCCTTTTCTGCTTCCCTCTCTGCTCTTCTGGCTTTTGTTCGACACATGAAATTTCTTTTCCTTGCATCATAAGCTTTAATTATGCTTGTTCTCCAGCAGCCTTCATCATCATCCTTCTGCAGCTGTTCTTTCTTCTCCTTTGCTTCTAGCCTCTATGATTAATTTTCCAGCCTTTTCTTCAGCCCTCTGCAGCTGACTGAAGCTGCACTTGCTGAGGACTTCAGTAATGCTTTTATTGTCATGCTGCAGAATAAATGAATTTCAGTTTCTCTACTGCTTATGAGACTCTTGCTCTTACCCTAAGACCTCTAACTTCTGTTGCCATAAAAATCCCATCCTAATTCCATGGAAAAGGCTTGAGTTTGTGCATTTGTTTCAACAAGGAGGAGTGTTGATCCTTATTTTAGAAGATATGTAAATTATTAAGAGATCCAGGATTATTTTTAGTCATGTGTATCATGTAATCTCATTCTTCTGGGGCCTCTGTTAAGATGAAAAGGAAAACTGTAGTTGAAGATTATGTAGTGGGTTGAAATATTGCCATTTTATTTTAGAAGTGGACCTAATATATAAAAGTGTAATTTTCCTTGTAAACCAGTATTGTTGAATATTTTGCCATCAGTGGGCTGCAGTTCATAAGAGTGTTTGCATGTTACCTCTTAAAATAAGGTAGTAAATGCATAACTACTTATGTGCCATCAGTGGGCGTTTTTCCAGATAGCATCCTATTTTTGCCTGAGTATCATACAAGAATTGGAAGATCTGTATTATTTTGTAATGATTTCAACCGTTTTTCAGAATATCACTAATCAGTAAAAAAATGTTCTTTGCCTGCAGGGTGGAGTTCATTTCTTTTGTTCCTCAGAGCTGAATAGGAGAAAGGGACAATTCAGCTTTTCTTGATAAAGGTAAGACAGCATCTTTGATAAGGATAAGACACTGTTCATTATTATGAGCTCATAGCAAGTTTGTCGATGGAGGGTTTGTTTATTTTGGGCTATTTTTCTCAACTTTTGTGCTTTGTAGTAAGTGCAATGTGTGATAATGTAACTTGTATTGGGAATGGAATGTGTAACTCTACTAAAGGTATCAGCAAAGGCTCTGAAGATAAGCGGGTACCTGTAGATCAGCATGACAAAGTGGATAGCAATTTGTTCTACTGCTGGTACTTGTGATATTTTCCATGTGCCACTGAACTGGCCTGCCTAATTTCACTCCAATTGCTTCCACAAACTCAGCAAGGGATCTTAAAACCAGTAGAATTTTCTTCATGCCACTTCTCAAAGAAATGTGTAGGCTTGCCTGATGATACCTTCACTGCTCTGTATTGTTGTGTGAGAGTGCAGAGGTTGATGTGAGGAGAGAAAGACCTTCAGGTCTGTTTTGAGATAATACCTTCAAAATTAAGCAGCAAATAATTAGTGTGCTTGTCAGAAGTACAAGACAGAGAAGGGGATAAAACTCTGGAAGTCTTCTTAGGGAGATGCCTAAGGGACAAACAAATGGTCAATGACTCTTTCTTCATGTTGTGCTAAAAGGTCTGACTTTTTATAGATTTGTGTATTGAATTAAAGCCTGCAAGAAACACTTAGAAGTAGAGCATGCAGCTTAGTGTTGAACTCTTAATTACAGTTTTTGATGCAGACATCTACATAGGACTGTCTCTCCTTATTTCCATTTGGCAAAATTTGGTAAGAGGGGGTGGGTTTGAAGTGACGACTGCTCGTTGTGGGTTTGGTCTGGTTTAGCAGTGACCAGGCATGCAGCAGATTGACCATCTGTGTGACCTTCATGCAATGCAGGTAGAGAGCATAAGTATGGCTCAATTTCTGTTCAAAGGGGCTGGAGTTCACACACGGTCATTTCTAATTTGTCCCTTGACAGAGGCTGCAGTCTCTCATTGAAGGTGGTAATGTGTTTTAACCAAGCCAATCATTGCCTATTCAGTGAGTCTATCTGCAGATCCACTTTTGACTTGCTCAGCAATGAATTTAACAGGATGGTTAAATGAAGGCTCCAGTTGTATGTTGATGCTTAGGCTATCACAAACAGCAGACCATAAGTCTACTTCTTGAAAGTTGAATAGTTTGGAAAAGAGGAAAAGACAACTCTAACAAAGGTGAGGAGAAATCAGAAGATTGACCAAAAATGAGATTTGTGTGCTTGTGCTGATGTAGCTGATTTTGAGGTTTTCTCTGTAAGCACTATACCACTTTCTTGAACAGTAGTTCAAAGCAGCGCTATCATGCCACTAAGTATGGATACAGTTTTTGTGAATTTACAAGTGCTTACTGTACTTGTTAATTCATAAAAATGTAAATTCAAAATTTACAATTGCAATTCAACAAAACTGTAAATACTTATTTGTATATAGTCTTCCACTTTAGGGGATGAGAAAGCTATAATCACCTTCATATCCTTATGACTATGGATATAGACATTAGGAGTTACGTTGCCTTCTTACTTGGCAAAACACAGTTAAAATATTTTTGGTATGGAAATGTTCTTTCAGAATCTTTTAGTTTCAGAGTTCAGGCTTTAGCTTTAATCTTTTATCCATTGATAAATGAAAAAAAATGCCTTTGGGTTCTGTAGAATCCTTCTAATCCTGCTGTGCCTGTCCTTCTTCCCCCTTGTGACTTGTGAAGCCATTGCCCATTTCAAATGCTCACGTTTTGTGATTTTTAAATTAACTCAGCATGTATAATCTCAAAGGCTAAACTGTTGTTGGAATAAATCTCCATCAATCATGAAGGGAGAAAAAATTTTCCTCCTGAAATGATACATTTATTGAAGGACTTTTAGACTCCTGGTGAAGTAATGTGTTAAATTGCTAAAGATGCAGGGTGAAAAATTACTATGCTAAAATACATGACAATGTATTAATAATAATTTACTGATAAATTAATGTGACCTGAGTTTAGTCTCATTCTGGGAAAACCCATGTTGAAGGAAATGAGAATTTACTGTGTTAGGATCTAATTGATTATGATTTCTTTTTTCCTTTCTTTTTTTCCCCTTCTTTCCTACACTGGGGAACTCAAGTAATAAATAAATCTAAAAAAGAACATTAACCTAAATATTTAATAGTACCTACAGTGTTAACTTGCTGGTTACAGTCAAATACTTTTCTTCCCATCCTGGTGAGAATCAGTTGCCTGTATAAAGCACAGTTCTCTGGTGAAACAGAGTACTCTTGTATTTTCTGATCCTTGAGCAGAAGTTATTGCTTCTTAAAGGTTGCTCCATGCTTCTTGTACGTTCATTAAGCCTTGCTCAGACATGTAGATATATATGTGTATTTATATAGATATAGTCTGGATTGGACTTGCTTTTCTTTCTCTATTTAGAAAAAAATCAGTACATCTGAGGTCTCTGTGGTGTGTTCTTCCTATGGCTGCATGAACAAAGCAGCAGCACTTTGCTTGCTTTTTCTTTGTGGGAGTGGAAGAGCTTGAAGTTCACACTTAAATTTACCGGTATCCAGGAGGATTTAAGGATTGCATTTAATGACAAAAATTCCCAAATATAATCAGTGGCGGATTCAGTTTCTGGCTGTGTGAATTGGTGATTGTGTGTAGCTATGGGAGGAATTTGAGCTATACAGGCAGGATCAGCTAACAGTGCCATGGAAAGTTAGTTGTAGTTGTTAAGTTGTGATGCTTCCCCGTATCATAATTACTACTTCAGCTCAAATACTTCTGCAGTGGCTGCAGCCTTCATGGAGAAAAGAATGTTAGCTGCTCCCTGCTCCTACCTGCAGTCTGCTCCAAAAGCAATGCCCTTGAGTATTAATTTAGCTTTATTTTTAACATGATACGCTTCTGTTTTATACACAGAAAGTTCATGTCTGTAAATTGGGTGTGAGAGTAGGATGAATACTTTAAAAGCCTGCTTAAAAATGTGCCAGCAGGCTGCCAGCTCAGGCTGGGAAAACTCAGGTCCTTGGGAGTGGAAGGCCAGAACCTGCCCTTCAACTTTTCCTACATCTTCCCTCCCAGTTATGATGAGCAGTGTCATTTTTTTCACCAGAACATAGTTCAAGTTCAAGCCAACAATCCTCCCTATTTCTTCGTAATTCTTTCCTCCCTGACCCTTAAATCAAAAAACCCTTGGGGGAGCAGCACTCTTCATACTTGTCTGGTTTATGCTCGAATGCATGCATGTTCTGGTCAGTCTTCTCCCTGAAGAGAGAGCTGAGTCAGAAACAAAATGCTGTCCCCAGAAATAATATTTTCCTCAAAGGGGCTTGACCTGCTTTGTGATGTTTTTGGAAACAAAATGCAGGAATAAGCGTTATATTGTAAACGAAGCGAGGAAAATAGCATTGCTGTTTTCCTAAAATAAGAACAGAGCTTTAATGCTGCTGAAATGTTTGGTTTGCTGGGGGAGCTTAACTTTCCAGGAAGTTGGATGTTGTCTTGACTTGTTTATTTTGGATATTTCCACTAATTGATTGTAATCTAATTATCCACATCCTAAGCCAGGTCTCTGAAGCAGGCAGTAACTACAGTTGGAAAGATTTATTGTTATTCTTCCATTGAAGGAGGAGAATTGAGTGGTATTTTTGTTTTCAGTGCTGTATAAAGCTGCAAGTGGAGTCACAGAGCCAGTGAAGTGTGTGATGTTTTGTGTCTGGGAACTGTCTTTCAGTAACTGTTCTCATGATTTAGTTCATAGGTGCATATTATAATTTTGAACCAATATCAACAGGGCAAGGCTGATTTGTGTAGAAAATAATGCAAGGGGACATTTTGTTATCTTTCCTGTTTCATATCCTAACAGAATAGTTTGTTCTAGATTACTGGTTTTCAGCTTGAGAAGGTGACTAAAACCTTAATGCTGCAGAATGCACCTCTTTCTCACATAGTGGCTCATTTTCTTTTGTTTCTAAAAGGTGATCAGTCCAAAAGAGGGTGGTTGGGGGAGGAGTGGATGTTGCTGAATGGAGTGGAACGAGTTACTCATTCTTCAGAATAGCCAGAAGGTAAACTCAAGTGCACTTGAAAACCACGCTGGTAAAATACCCCATGTGTAGTTCAGGCTGTTAAATACAATGTTTACTATTGACTTTTTTATTGGGTTAGAGAAAGAATTGACCCCTGAGAACACACTGGGAAAAATGTGCCTTGGAGGATGTTAAAAAGTGGCAGCGTAGGATGTAGTGCATTGCACCCTGCTACAGACACCTAAATGTTTGTGTTGTGTCTATTCTACACAGAGAATATGCACATATATGGGTATGTTCAGTAGATACATATACAAATATTCTATAAATTAATATACATGTATTCATATACAGGCATATATGTATATATGCACACTCATGTTTATGCAGACGTGTGTTAATACACGTGTGTATAATAAGGACAAGTACAAGTATTCTCAGACTGGGGATGCAGCAAGTGTTGTGGAAGGCAGGAAGATGTGCAGGAAGCATTTTTTTTTTAGGGGAGGAAAAGGGGTTGATGGTATGATTTACTACTATATCTAGCTGGACTGAAGTTTGGGTCAGACTGGGAGTGAGATTCTTTTGAGATATATAGATATAGTGCAGAGGGGGAAGAGGTAGAAAAAACTTTTCAAAAGTCTCTAAAATAAAGGAGGGAGAACTTACAGTGCTTGAGAAATGTGGAACAAGTCGGACACCACAGACTCTTCATGGGAAACCTGCTGGTTAAAGTATTAGTTAAGATGTGACCAAAAAAAGATATATTCAGGTATTTATGAAAAGATGAAAATAAGGTTAAACAGTGGTGGCAAGGCCAGGGTAATGTAACCTTTGCAGCCTCGAGGGATAAAAAGCAGGATGTAAACACAGAAACTAAACCCACCTTATCTTGGTACAGAAAGTACAATTTGTATCTCCCCTGGCCTTAGATAAAAAGGCAAACTGTGGGATGCCAAATAGAACTTCTAGCCACTGATAGTGAAAACAAACCTATGGCATTAAATGAAGTGAATAATTTTCATCAAAAATGTACATCTTGTGGATTCATGGAGCCGTAAATCCACTGTTGAAAAGGTGTTGTGTAGCAGGTCCAGAGTATAAGAGGAGGAAGCTGAATAAAATTTTAATTTTCCAGAGTTGCCAGTTGCTGACTGAGACTATTTTAACTGAATCCTGGCATATCAGTATGAAAATACTGACTACATCAACCAGTGTTGTCTAGTAGAATAGCAGAAAGCACTTTGGAAATAAGTTGGTCATTGCAGTTCCCTGGAAGTTATCTGCTGCTGTGACTGCCTAATGCATGAAAGTGTAATGTGTTGTGCTAGAATAATACAACAGAAGCATTGTGATAATGTGATAATTTCTATTCCTGGAAAAACTTAATTTAGGTCACTGAAATCAGTGGGATTGAGGGACACAGCTAAAATACATCACGTGTTGCTCCCCTGAATAGTATTCATTGGACCTTAATACACTCCTAGGTAATGTGGTTGGAGCTGTAGCACATCTGTCCATTATAGTTGGGACACTGAGATATTCAGCAACCAAAGCTCTTTTATGTGTCATGGATGAACAACATATTGCAAACTACTGAAACCACACGTTGAGATAGTACATTTTGAAAATCACAGCTCTGTGCCTGGAGTTGGATTACTTGTGTTATACATTGCACAACCTGTTGGCACGCTGAATTAATGTCTCTGGAGACCTACAAAAGGAATACTTATTTGGAGAATTAGAAGTCAAAACTAAATGACTAGGTCTGCTGTAGAGATCAGACTGCTGCACTGAGAAAATCAAAGTCCATGTGTGTGATTTAAACCATGTTTGACATGCCAGGCTTTGGTTTCACCAGGAGACTCACTACGCTATTTGGCTATGTTTTTAAAACCCACAAGTGTAAATTAGAACAAGCTAATTTTATAATTATTCCCAACAGACACACAAGTAATTTAGTCTCAAACATGTTTATTTTATAAAGACACAATCATTCAAAAAAGAAGTGCTGAGAAACCACAAGTGGTTTGAGCAACAGAGACTTAGAGCTTTGGCAAACATGCACATGTTTAAAATGTGGTAGCATTTGTTTAAAAGCCACTGAGTGTTCTGTCTCTTTCTTTGCAGCTTTATGACTGTCCTTAAAGAATAATAGTGAAGAACTGGGGGGTGGAAGAGTTGTTTTGTTTATGGTGGTATTAGTCATTAATTTAGTTTAAATTCCAGGAAAAACCTCAGTTGTTCAGCCTCAAGAAATGAAGAACAAAATCATGCTGGTTTCATATGCTGCTAGAGGAAGGACTGATCCTGACACCGAATAGAGAAGGAGATTAAAAAAAATCCTAAAACTTGATGTATTGTTCATTCTGAAGAGGCAGGGATACCCCTTCAGTAGCTTGAAGAAGTCACTGCTCACAGGGTATAAATATGCCGTGGGGAAAGGGCACCCTATACAAATATGTTAAAATCCAGATTGTAACATTAGCTTGATAAAAGTCCTTAAAAAAGTGGTTAGAAATGAAGTTCTCAGCAGTTAATGAGCAAGTTCACATATGTCATAATTCTCACCAGGTCTCTGATATTTTTTTTTGGTGCAACCCAGGAGGAAAAAAAAAAAGACAGTGAGAGAAGTGCTCCACAATCTTTGGGCCTTACGCAATGCATGATACGATGTTATAATTTTTGTAAAATAGTGTGAATAATAACAATACAGTTTAGGGGTGGAAAACTGCTCTCAGAAGCCCTGGACTTCCTGAGAGCAGAAAGCTTTATTGCACTAAGCTCATAAAGACTAGTTAGTCTTTTTGCTTCTTTTACTAGAAAGATTAAACAAACACTTTTAGAATGGCTGTAATGTGATAGCAAAGGTGAGCTCTAGCCTGCTTTGCTCCTTTAAGGTGTTTAAATAAATCTGTATTTGCCTCTTTCTAAGCAGTACTTTTTTAGGTTTTATCATGTTTTAGGTTCAGGTTGTCTTGCTTCTGCAAGAAGTTGTTTAGCTGCATCTGAAGCATAATGCTGCTGGAGTTATAATATATAAGCCTCTATTTCGGTATTTTCAAAAAGTCTTCAAAATTCAAGCACCAATTTTTCAGTAAAGGCAATAGGACTTAGGACTGTAACTTCTTATAAGCTTTTAAAATTTCAAGCCCTGCGCAAAGTAGGATGGTATGGTTGGGAAGTCAAGGTGATGTAAATTACAAAAAAATTGCAGTATATGATTCTTTTAGTTGCCAGACCTTTCTGGCAATTTCCATAAAATTTCTAACACAAAGTAGATGGGTGTATTTTGTTAAGGAATAAGTAGCTAGAATATTTATTTTAGTCCTTCAGTCTAGGGAAGTCACAGAGATTTAAGCTTTAGTCACAGAGATTTTTAGGCTTTATGGAGTATCTTAAAATGCAGTTAGAACTTTTAATTAAATTCTAGGTAACTTTTTAACATCACATGGTTATTGATTTTGTTAAATATACCAGAGTCAAAGCTTCAGTGAAAAATCAGATTTTTAATTTGAATGAAGAAATGTTGCCCTGATAAGATGTTAATGGCTTGAGTAAAGGAATTGTTATGAGTGGTTTTGTCGGATTTCTGCATGAACTCATTTTGTGCATGTCTTCTGCAGTGTTTTAATACTGGTCGTGACGTTTCCAGCACAGTCTAAAACTATAATTCCAAGCCTTTCTCTGTAGAGGGATAGAATGTAGGAGAATAGAGATAGTGATGAAGGTAATCTCACCCCTAAAGAGTTGCAGCTGTACTAATTACCAAGAATTAGGAACAGGCCTGCCTTAATAGGCCACAGCTATATCCAATTAGGATGAGTTGGCTTGTGGAGAAGTTAGAGTTGGCGTTTGTTGGCTGTGCTGTGAGGATGAAGGAGTCAGTGCTGTGAGGAGCTGCCCATGAGAAATCACTGAGAAGGTATGGAAGCTTTACGGTATGATAACATTTCTCTGTGGTCAATGTACAAGGCATTGCTCTCACTGCTTTCTGCTCCAATTGGTATGCCTTCATATTTACATTTCCCATTAGAAAATGTGTGTTTCCAACTGTTGAGTGCAGGTTTCAAGATTTGCCTCCAAAGCTGGAAAACTCTGCAGCAAGGGGTTACGTGTGGTACGTCCCCATTTATGTCCAGCCAAGGCCAGCAGAAAAGGCACCTACTGAAGGCACTGGGTGGTTGAGCACCACTGGTTGCATTCTCCCCTAATGAATTACTGTATGGTTTTTCTTTTAGTTTACATAGTTGTATGCCAGGAATGTGTTTTTGTAGTTGTGGTCATTAAAAAATTCTGCCTTTCAATTTTTACAGCAGTACGTAAGACACGCTGCTCTTCGGAGAGCCTTTTAATGTAAATGCACTGTTTGGACACTTCCATCTGACAAAGATATTTTTTGATACTCAGACATCAAAATCCTCAAATGGCTTTGATTGACCAATCTTCAAATTTGTATTTGATTTCAAGTAGTTACTGAAGTTGAGTAAATATGTTTGCTTCCTGTAATTTTTAATACTCTAATATTTTATTTACATATTTAATTTTCTGTACGTTATTTGCAGTGTGTGTTCTCCTATTTGATTTTGGTTTCCTTTTTTTTATGCCTCTAAGGCATGTTGCACATTTTGAGGTTGGATGTTGGGCTTTTCTTTTGGGGATATTGGTTTAGAGAAACAGGAATGAATGTTCAATATGGTCTTTGTATCCCTTTGTTATGAAAAGCAGATGGAATGGGTGATTCCTACATTTTTTTTACTTTAATGGCTTTCAGCTGCATTGAGCTAGTTATGTTTGTTATAAATATCATTCACCAGAAGAAAAAAGCTAAGCAATTAATATTGTGAAGCTGCAACAACAGAAAGTGTCACTTTGAGAAAATAAGTTGAAAGAAACCGATTTCAGTCTCAAGGTTTCCACAGCAATGTTATTTTTGATTTTAAAGTATACATATCTAAAACACCAACAAGCATGTGAAACCTTTGAATACTGTTATTTCACATACATCTCTGGCATTTATACACATGTGAAAAATTGCGCTGAACCCTAGTACTACAAAAGAAAGGAAAGGACCTTAGCAAATGTGGTACTGTGTGGAAAGAGCCTCAGGGCAGCAAGTGGACTTTCCTTTTCCTTGTTTCATATAGATGTGAGTTGTGAGACTTCCACTTTCCTTCTTTGCATGCCTTTTTTGCACCCTTCTATGCTTTTAAAATGTTTTCACAGATGTAAATATTGTCACTGAGGTTTTGCATATAAAGACCACCTAGAGAACTCCTTTTATGAGGATCATAGTATTGACTTGAAAAAAAACAAATTTTTTGATGCCTGAAAGCAAAATAAATAAATAAAAACACCAGGTAGACCTTTGACATTTTCTAACTCTGGGCATATATGTATATATATATGCGTGTGTGTATATATGCGCACACAGTGTGGGAATTTTTGAAAGAATGCAAAAAAACCTAAACAAAAAGCAGTGGCAGATATTTAGGTTTAGGAATTTTTTTTACATAACTCCACGAATTATGCAATCACATTTTAGCTTGAAATGCTAATATTCTGCAAATAAAGTTTAAAAAAATCCTCTGACATCTAGAAAGTTTAATTTAGAGGCACTTTTCTTTTCCTTGTTGCATTTAAATATATTTATAGATATCACAGTAATATAAGGTTCAGCAGCAGAAACCAAATTCACAGTAAAGGCCCTCCTTCTGAATGCACACTCTAAGAACTTTATACCCAGTTTTCCTCCATTAGTGTATGTGTAGTTAAAAGCTACAATTAAAATGTCATCTGAGATAGGTGAGCAATGAATTTGTTTGAGACTGATCTGAGTCCAAAAGATTAAAAAGAAAGAAGGATCCTTCAATATTTCAAACATGATGCCTACTTCTCTTTGGCTGCCAAAATTACCCTTGAAGACCTCATTTAAAACTACAAAGATTTACAGCACTTATGTGCATCGTCAACGAAGGGAAATGAAAATGTAATTGCAAGCAGTCATCACAAGCTCAGTCTTTCAGTTAGGTTCAGTTAAAAAACCCCTAGTTTATTATGAAGTGAAATGATAAAGTTGGCAGGATTTTGTCAGTCTAAGCTAGAGCTGAATCAGCTGCAGGTAGGAGATAAAAGGCCCAATCCATACCCCAGTGAAGTGAATTGAAAGCTGCCCGACAGATATAAGACTTTAAATTTGCCAAAAGATTTTGATCGTGTGTGGTAAGTTTTTTGTTGTTGTTGTTGGTTTTTTTTTTTTTTTTAATTTCGGTAATTATTAGAAACATTGTTCATTTACATATGTTTAAATAAGAAAAAATAAGTTGTATAAGTCACTGTGTTGATCCCAGATATTGGTGCCTGAGCCCTGGGTGTTTTGGAGAGTCCTGAAGTGCCTGTTACTTTGTGAGGCCGTGCTCATCAATACTTGTCACAGCATCTGCGCCCTGCAGCCCAGCCAAGCCCTGTGGATTTGAACCAGGTCAGATGTGAGAACTTGCTCATGTATTTGTCAGCCTGGCAGAGCATACAATGATGTATTTATAGCTGCCTTGTACCAGCTGCAGGAAGAAGGATGATACCTGATCTGGCATAAAATCTACCAAGATAAAATTACTTGGAAAAAAAAAAAACCAACATTAAAGTTTATTTATGTCAGCAAAATGGTTTGATACCTGTTCATGGTTTGCCTTCTTTTTTGTCATGAGCTTTCACTGCTTTCTTAGGTACTGAGCATCCAGAAGCTGCAGTTACCATCTCATTGAACCACATATTATAATTATTAATACTGCATATTAATAATTAGTTGGTATTAAATTTTTGAACTGTACTGAAGTAAATTGGGCTATTTTCTGGAAGCTAGTATTTGCCAGGGTGTGATTGGTGGAGAATTTTTTTTTCCCCTTTTACTAAGGAAGAATTTTCCATGACAGGATGTTTTCTCCTCTCCCTTCCCCCAGTCTGCCCTCCCACACAAAACTTGTGGTTTTCATTGCCATGACGTAAACATTTTTCATAAATAGGATTCACACTATTAAGAAAGAATTATGTAAGAGGAATTTATTCAGACGTGATGCTTCTCTTTATCAGCACAACTGGTGCCACAGGGAACCTGACTCGAGAATATGAGTAAGGGAAATGACAGAAGTGCCATAAAACTTGCTGTTGGACAGGGAGTCATGGCCTTATTGGAGTAAATGCTTGTGGAACTGCACCATCAGTGCAGATGATAGTGCACTAGTATTTCATATGGGGAAATCTTATCAACAAAGGGTGAAGACTTGTGTCCTTTTAGATATTTGTTAATATTTCCAAAGTTTGGTCAACAGGTGGGTTTTGGTAGACACAGAATTGTTAAAAGTTTGTTGAAGGGGAGTGCAAGATAATAAAAATGCACAGTTCAGTTCTAAGAAATGGGATGATCACCTGGGAAATGTGTTGGAAAAGGTAATTTTGAGGGGGAAGGGGGGGAATAAAATTGTGAGAAGAGGTTGTTTCAATCACAAGTGCATGTGCACACATGCTGCTCTTCCATGTATAGTCCCATTACAGTCCAGGATAAAAGGAATAGAAAAGCCTATGCAGATTTCTGTAAGTGATCCCTGCAACACGAGATGTGGGATGCCAAGAGCTCTGCTGAATGCCAGTCGGGTTTTTCTAGGTTAAAGAAGAAACTACATTTTCACTTCTCGATTTTATAACACGCTATCTATACTGTTTATGTCAATAAATATACTGAAAATAATCTGTCAGGAGCTGACATTTGCATGTAGCTGCAGAAGTGTCAGGAATTTCAGAGCACCATCTTGTTTTGCCTCTCAACTTGCAGCTCTGACTCAGGTAATGCATTGCTTATATGTAACAATTTGGCAGCACCCAACAGCCACCGGTGACAATTTTCTTCAAAGACATGCAGGGCAAGTGTGCAGATTTAAAAGGACTTATAGAGCATATTTATGTTGGTGGGACCATTTCAATCACGTAGTAATTGCCCAAGACAGATTTTGCACAACTGCTTTCTTACAGTTTTACTGACTGCTGTCCATGGGCGGGAGTCGGATTTCTGGAGAGGTTCTTGCAGGGTCTGTTGCCAGTACAACCACAAGTAGGCAATATCAGTGCTCAGACAGCAGAATTTGATGAATAAGATAAACCCCATATAAACTAACAAGCATATCCCTTGGCCTGTATGAAAGAAGATGATGGTGTTAAGGTCACATTAAAGCCCTGAATTGTTTAGGAAAGCTTATGTCTCCCAGCTGGGAAACATCACACAGACAGTTCAGAATACACCAAAGTTTTGGCTTAACAGAAACACAGAAAGTCAACTTAGGTAATTTTATCTGCTGTGTTCCTTTGGGCCAGGGCTTTCGAAAGGAGAGTAAGATCTGTCATTAGTCATCGTTGCCTCTTGTGAGCTATTAATTTATTATGCTCTTTTATGTCTGCATGCATTTTTGTAAATAGTTCTTAGATTAAAGTTAAGTGTATGTATTTGTAAAAACAGATGGATTGGACTTTCTTTTGCCTCTGAGTAGGGCTGGTACCATTTGTACTCACGTTAAACATCTACATTTCACTGCTGTCTGTGAAAGGTTTGGTAAACTTAGAAGCAAGACTAATGGTTATTGGAAGAGCATGTTGCAGAAACTCTGATTCCAGTTTTTCTCACTTTTATTAACAAAGGAACAACCCATGTGTGCTGGATAACTTTAGTGACTTGGTACAACTTCATATACACACCTCTGTACTTGCAAAGGGCTTTTGGGGATGCTTAAGTGCTCCTCCGTCCCAGGGCTGTGTGTACACAGTCATGAAATGGTTTTGAGAGAGCTTTGTAAGAACTGAAGGATCTTTCAAGATAAAGTGTAAATTTAGCATTGTTGTTTTATTAAATAATATTTCAGCTCTTCCAGCTTTTGATCCTGCTACAGCAGTGCTATGTGTTGAAGTAAATAGGAACCTTGGAAACACTGTGTGATGCTGCATGGTCAGCTCCTCCAAAACCATGAACGGAACTGTGCCCTCATTGAGGGAGCAGAGCTGGGATGCACACACAGGCACTCCTCGAGCAGAAGGTGGGCTCAGCTCTTACAAAGACATTAAGCACAAGCTAAGTAACTGTAAAAGTCTCAGGCAAGTTTGACTTGTTTTTAGATGAGTCAAATACATTCTGCGGCTGATGCAGTTTGATGATGAGTGTTTTCTGACTTCATTAGTAACTGCCATAGGCACTTACTGAACTGTTTTTAGAGGACTGGATTCAGTAAAAGATGAATTAAGAAGAAAAAGAATTGTGAGGATATCTCCCTCTGAATTGTGGTATTTAGCAGCTCCAGGCAAGCAAGGGAATGACATAAAATTAGGATGCATGTTTAGTTTAGTGTTTTGGCAAGGTAAAGGGTAGGTTAACAAGGAAAAGATACGGTTAGATAAACTTCTCATTAGGTTTTGCCATTGGGTATAGTTAGCTGTGGCATGCCTTTATGCTTTGTGTTAAAAGGGGGTGTTGGTGTTTGTATTCAGGCTTTGGAGTGAACAGACTTCTGGCAGAGGGAGAGTTTTCTCTGGAGAGAATGGATCCCGAAAGGAGGGACCTGAGGAGAAATCAGACCTGCAGAAAACCTGGCCTGTTACTAAAACATGACCTTTTCCATGCTGTGTCTTGGTTCCTGACTGTAACCCTTGAGATGCAGCTTTTTTTGGAGTTTACTTTATGCCCTTTAAATGTCATTTTGTCCATCTTTCACCTGTCAGAAGTGTACAATGGAGGTTTTGCAGCTTAGCAGTGTCCCACTTATTCCTGTGCCAGTTCCTTAAGAAAGGACAAGAGTTGCTGAGAAAGAAATGAAGCTTTGAGAATGTGTCCCTGGAAATGAAAGGAGGGTGGAAACACAGGCAGGGGTGCTTTGGGACTGCTGGAAGTTGTTGTATGGGTTACCCGAGTCAAACCATGTACTGGTATAACAGTCTGGGTGCCTTTCTATGAAAGATGAGATAATTGAGTTAACAGAAATTTTTCACCCTTTCTTAGCTAAAAGAAAAGCTTATTTCAGTTAACATTGCTACTAAACATGATGGAGCTTCTTTATCCAGGCCTCTGCTTTCTTCTGAGTGGGTTTTTGGGGAAATGGGTTATCCCAGTGGTGCCAGGAAGGTTGTTCCTCAGCACTGTGAAGAGAGGAATCCAGTCTGTGTATGATGGAGATAACAATTTCCCCACTCATACTCCCTGTGGCATGCATGCTTCTATGGTGTCTCTCCCAGCTCCCTCTTTGTCATTGTAGCTGGCTGAATGTTGGAAATGTGAGGGTTTTTCATTTGCATTGTTCATGAACAAATGGCCCAATTGCCAGTGGTTGCTCTTGCTGCTGTTCTGTTCTTCTCAGGTGCCGCTCAGAGAGTGTTCCCAGCTGAGAGCCAGCTTCATGTGCTGCTGTGAGGGTAGTGCTCCAAAGTTGGAGAAACCTGAGAAGAGATACAGCCTTCCTGCAAGTAATAGATGGTTACTGTTTCAAATACAGGCAGCAGAAAGAAAAAAAAAAATAGATTCCTATCTACCATGCAGCCTGGGGAGGGAAGGCAAGGTTTTCCTGAGGGGGGAAGGTGTGTGTCTGTGTTGTCTGAAGGGAAAAGAAGTGAAAAGAGAGATGAAAAAGAGAAAAATTGATTGGAGCTTTTTCATATCCTACTTAATCACAGTCATATGTCAGACTGTTTGAGAGGAGGAGGGAGGGGATGGCTTGTTGAAAAGTGTAGCGTGCTGGAATTCTGCGAGTGAGCTGTGTGGTGAGTCCTGTGGCTTACTGCTGCCCTGATGAATAGAGCCTTTCCAGAGCTGCCAAGCCCGAAGCAAATGTGGTCAGGGATTTATTATGAAATGTACCAAACCTTGGCATGGGGCTAATTGCATATAACAAGAAGCGTGCTGGAAACTCAGACCTGAAAGGTGACAAATGCAGAAAGTATTCTATATCTGACGCTGCTGAAAGAGGTTTTGTGCAGGGGAATGTCTGTATGTCTGTGCTTTTTGCTAATGAGGTCCCAAACATAGCTGCATGTTTTCGTGTTACTGGTTTGGTTAACATAGATGTAGCTTTCTTGTTTTGGTTATTTCTTTCACAGCCAACAAAGAAGGAATAATTGCTATATGGCTGTAATAGCTGGAGTTCTCAAAGGAAGTGCCTGGGTGCTGTCTACAAATTATCATTTGTAAGACTACAGTGGAAAGGTATGAGCTTGGATACTAACAGAATACTGGAGCTGAGAGTTTGAAAATTGCATATCAAAGCTACAAGAGACAGCAAAAATGAAACTGTAGGCCTTGAAGAGGATGCTCTGTTCAGTACTCATATCAGTGGTTGAGTTACAAATTGGTACAGCAAGCCTGGAGCTTCTTCAAGTTTGACAGTTTCTTAGAGCTGCTGAATCTGCGTCCTTGTACATGTAATGTTCTTTATCATGTTATACAGCATAGACCTGCCCCACAGTGACATTTAATCCAGTGAAGAGCTTCTTGCTTCCTTTTAGTGCTTATTCCTGCTCTTCACACATATCCATAGCTGCATTTTGTAATCTTGTGTTGGTCTTTAATGTCAGACGTAGTTAACCTTTTTCTGTGCCATGCTGAGACAGAGACTACTGCTTCTGTCTTTGAAAGCCATCAAACTGTCCAAATGAGTGTAATTAAAATCAGAGGTACTTCAAGGAAGGGAAGGAAAAGAAAAACTGGAGAAAAAACCCACAAGCAATCAAGAAAACCACAAATAAAAACCCCCATGGGATGGATTCAGAACTTGATGGACTTGATGTTAAGTGATGTGAAAGCTAATCAGTAGTGAAACGTACAAGAAATAGAAACAAATGCTAAAAGATTTTGTGCTACTATTCTCTTTTGTGAAATTGTAAAATTTGTTGACTTTTTTTTGTTTTTAAAGGAGAATAGTGTTTGGGTTGATGTTTTAGCGAAAAAACAAACACAAATTCATTCTGTTGCTTTTTCTCATAGGATATGAGGAAAAATAGGAATTAAAAACTTCCTCAGGGGAGTTTTTAAAAAGGACCCCTTTTTCAGGGTCCTTTTTTAAGGAAAATAAAAAAACAAAACCAGAGTACTATCTCACTTAATTTTCTCCCTGGTGGTGCCAAATTTGCTGTACAGTGAGGAATTAGGGAGAGACAGACATGCAAAGTACAAGATCCCTTGGATAGCTTCTTGAAGGCTTGTACAGCCTTCATCTCACTTTCCGGTTGTGTTGATGGTCAGGAAAGGAGGGATTTACAAATGAAGCAAAATAAATCTCAAGCAAACAGAAAGTAAGTACTCTGCACACATTTGCTCGTGTTCCAACCAAAGCTTTTATAGAGAGTGGGCAGTATAAGGCACTTGGTTCTGTGATTGTGTTAGTCCATAGTAACTTATTGTGCAAATACTAATACAGGCCAGATAGGGTGTGCAGAATTAATGTTATAAAACTGTCCCAGTGTAGAGACTTTTTTGAATATGGAAGGGTTATAAGACCTAGCAAAGTTTTTAGTATTTAAAACATGCAGTAGGTATCCTGTAACTTTGTTAGATTTATTCATCTCAAGAACTTTTCTTGCTGGCTTTAGCAGCATCACAGAAATGCCTTTTTCACTCAACTCTTCTTGAACTATTTCCTAAATCTATGAAGCCCAAATAAGGCTTGTTTCCTTTGGCATAGAATATATGTATGTAATATTTTACCTTTCTTTTTCATGATAAATATCTAAGATTTTTATAGAAAGCTAGAAATACTTTTGATATCAAAATGTTGATGTAAGTTTGTGAAGATGCTACCAGTTAGATTTGAACACTTAAAAAGTTGTATTTGAAAGATTTTGAGTAAAACAAAAGGAAGGGAAAGGAACACAAAGCCAGAGAATCTCTATGCACTTCTAGAGGGCTTCATCTTCCAGAGCAGAAGTTGTTGATTGCTACTCATACTTCATCTGTGCAAGTCACAGTAGTTTTTGTACCCATTGCACCTTCTGTCCAGTAATAGCCTGATCATCCTCCTGTTGAAGCTTAGCAGGAAATTGTGCTGGATTCCAGCAGAGATGAATTGTGCTGTAAGTGAGGGGTGGTGATGAAGGAAGAAAAACAAATGTGATGATAAATCATCTTTATTTGCATACACACAATGGTTGTACATCAGACTGTAAGTTCTTCTGACCTCTAAAGTGTTCCTTCTTGCTGCCTTCCTAGCAGTTGTTCAGAACAGACATGAGGGGATGCTAAGTCTTTCAGTCCCCCATCTGCTTTCCCTAGAAAACCAGGGGAAATGGGATATCCAGTGGGATATTAATTGATTTTTGGAATCAACTTTTTAACTAATTGGTAGCCAAGTTCACCCCTCTCTTCCCCTTGCCTTAGCACAAGACTTACACTTAAGAAGGACTCATAAAAGCTAAGGCTTTTACTCTGAGGACATTCTCTAATTCTGGAGGCTTCTGCTGGGGAAATATTTTCCTCCTAAGTTCTTGAACCTAATAAGCACTGAAAAAAGAAGCAGATGCAAGTAATGCTGTGATCCAAGCCAAAAATAATAGAGAGCAAGTGTGTTGTCATAGATGACCTATATCAGAAGAGTAGTTAATAAGTTTATAACTTACAGGCAGCATAAAATGTGTGAGCTTCTTTTTATATTTCATCCAACAATATCTTGTGACAAATTAGTGCCTACCAGGAAAGGTGACTATAAAGATTATAGTAAAGGTAAAATAGGTGTGTGGAATAGATGGTTCTTGTATTTGTGCAAAATTAGGGGAAGTTTTATGTCCTAGCACTATCTCTGTTCCCTCAATAAGGCTGGAATACTTACAGCCTTACTTACTTACAATAAGGCTGGAATACTTACAATACTTACTTACTTGTATCCCTTTCTGGGATGATGCTGTTGCTGCAAGTTCATGGACAATACCAAATATGTATGTGACAGTTTGCACCAAAACCAGATAAATTGCCTATGGCCCAAAATTTTTACCAAGGACAGATTAGAAGGAAAGTGTAAGTGCCTTAGCAGGCAGTTTCCTATCCAAGAATTCTGGAATTTTGCAAATATAGCTATTATTGCTTCATAGCTTAATAATCTGAAGTACTAATTTCAGATGGAAAGTTAATAGCTTTTAAATTAAGCAACACAAGATTGTTTCTTGGCACTTTGTTAATGTACTAGAAGCATAAAAATAAACCTACTGTGAAGTTAAAAGCCCTGGAAAGATGATTTCTGTTACAAATACCTCCTATTTTGCAAATACCTAGCAAAAATAAATTACCAGTGTCTTCTGTGTGAATATTTAATATATTCAGGAATAGACTTTTGCATGGGACCGTGGTTAGATTAGGCCCATAGACTGGGCTTGGATAGTGGTTAGGAATTGTTTATGTGTGTAGCATCTACCTGTAAAATTGATGCTCATGAGAAATTTTCTGCCTGTGCAGCTGGATCCCAGGCTTCCAGTGAGTTTGACATCAGCTGCTCAGGGACAAGAGGCAGCCAGCTTTCCAAGTGCTGCTGGAGAAATTTTAATAAAAGTAGCCTTGTGAAATTCATCTTATTCAAATCTGTGGATGGGGAAAAAAAAAAAGGTTTAAAAAATAAGTGAACAAACCAAAAATCATAATGCTAAACCCCACATGATTTCTATTCTAGGACATGAAAGAAGTGCATTTGTTTTCTGAAATCTGGGTTAGAAAATCGGGTGCTAATTTTTGTGAGTTTAAATTTCTTTCAAATGCATTATCCTAATGATAATAATTAATAATGCACTTTAATAATGTAAAAAATAGACAAAACCAAGCTACAAAAGGCACATGGAACATGAAGTTTTCCTTTGCCTCTCCCATATGTGGAGGTGCTGTGCAGTTGTCACCTGAGGGGTCAAGGGCCACATGCAGTGGCCCTAAGACACATGGTGACATTCCCTTGGGCTTCAGTGAGGCACACAAACAGTGCTTAAAAAATATAACTCATGTGGCTTATTATTCAGCATGTTGTCGTGTGTACTTAAAAGTTTAAAGGGCATTGTTTTAAGTGGTACTTGAAACAGATTCCTCGCTCTGTGTGGCACATGCTGAGCAATGAGCAGAAGCCACAGCCGATCTCAGCTGATTCAGCTGGCTGAAGTCTTTATTTGTGTTGATTAAATCTGCACTTCTAGCTCTCCTGGCTTAATAAGCAGAGTTGTGACAGGGTATGTGAAAATAGGGATTGCTTTGCTTTTTCTTGTTGTTCATCATTTTTGCTGATGCACTGCTTATAGCAGCTGTCCAAGGACCTCCTTGCTGCACTGCTTGGGATTCTTTACAAAACAAAGTGAAACCATGGACTCTGCCCTGAAGAGGTCCTAGGAATCACACTTCTTTGCTCTCTCTGTAGGGCTGTGAATGATGTGCAAGTATGGAGGTAACCTCAGACTGCCTGGTTGTACTTCTCTCTGCTTTGTGAGGAAAAGCTGGGTGAAGTTCAATGACCTGTGTTAGAGTCAGTCAGATAAATACTGGCTAGTTCACTACAAACATGACTCTAGCTAAGAATGGAAGTTGTTGGCTGGCATTGCCTACATGCCAAGTGATGATGCTGTAGCGAAAACTGCCATGGCAGTGGAGTTGAATTTAGATGCAGTTAACCATTTCTGCCTTCCTTCTCCAGCTAGGATAAATAGTTAGGGCTTGAAGCGTGTGGCAATGGCAATTTACAGCCAGATGTTTAACCACTGCTGCTGAGGAGAATGGCAGGTTGTTACCATGGGGGCTGGCTGGAGAGGGACACACGGGGGTGGGAAGGAGGCCAGGGGTTAGAAATAACCTGCTGGTGGGGATCATTAGAGCCTTTATGTAAACATGGCTGGAATGAAAACAAGGTGGGTTATTTTTTTTTTTCCTTTGGAGACCTGTATGGCATCCAAGCACAACATTGCAGGCTGAGCTGCATGCTCCCTTTCAGAAAGGCACCACAGTGCAGGAGATTGGGTACTCAAGGCTGATTCAGTGCTGGCTTTGTGCACAGTGGCCACTCTCTACATCTGTTGTATTTTTGCACTGCAGCTATAAAGTGTGACAAAAAAAAATAAGAAAAGGATAGTGATTATTGAGGGAGAAAATACCTGGTATGATAGCAGTGAACTACAGTGACAATATTTCTTTTTAATGGAAATGATAGGGCCTTAGGTGTACTAGAAAGTAATAATAAGTACACTTAAGGTCTTCTGTTCTTTTTGATTTCTAGAAAAAACCCTCTTAAAATAGAATGATCCTCTCTTAATCTGAAATTTAAATCAGACTGCTTTTGTTTTAGCAAGAGTCATATTTACTCCTCTCCATGTTGAGCAGGAGTTTGCATGCTTATGTCTTGTATAGAAAACTGTATAGCAGCATGTCATTTTAAGAAATTTAAAGTTCTTTAACTTAATCAGTTCTTGCATAAGTATAAATGTAGATATAGACTTTTTTGTTTGAGGATGTTAATTTCATCTTCATGGGCCAGCACCTTCATAAATGTGTGCCACGCGTAGGAGACTTGTTGCAGTTGTGCTGTCTGGTGCCAGCAAACACTGGTTACCAGGAAACCCCGCCCAGAAAGGCAGAAACTCCTGCAATTCACTCAATCACGACACTCATTCATCTCTGTACAAGATGTCAAGTCCCAGCACAGGGCAGGGGCAGACTGTGCAGTCCTTTTAACACTTGTTGTGCCATGTTGTTAAAGCCCATGGCAATCCACGCCAGAGATTGTTTCTGTCTCTCACTTACTGTTTTCACTTGGGTGAGGTTGCTGGTGGCCCTGGTACACAGCTTTGTAAGATGTTCATATCCATGCATCTTGCACTGATCCTACCATTGTTTCAGATGGATATGACTCTTTATACAAGTGCTCGACTGAGAGATCAACCCTCATTTCATTGTCTTCATATTTANGATATGACTCTTTATACAAGTGCTCGCAAGTGCTCGACTGAGAGATCAGCCCTCATTTCACTGTCTTCATCTTTATGTGGTTTTTTTTTTGTTTGTTTGTTTGTTTTTGTGTGAAGGTGAAGGTTGGTAAAAGAGCAGAGGTTTCAGCAGCCTGAGAATCTGAGGGCTTTCAGAGATAGTGGGGCAGGGGATGGATGCCATTCTCTGCGTTGCCTCACAAAGAGGAAGCCCAAAGAGGTTTAAACACAGTGGGCTTTGGCCAGTTCCCTCACCAACATTTTAACCTGAGGGGCACACAGCATGTTGCAGCTGCTGCTCAGCCAAGAGATACTGAAGGACTTTTGCCCACTACAGAGCTGGGAACTAAAACAGCCTTCAAATTAGGGAAATGTGTTTTTAAAGGGAAGAACACAACTCAAAAGGTTGAGGGGCCTTTGGTTTGAGCTCTATTTCCCTAGGCTGAGGGTAGATAGCAAGTGAGGACCACAGTGGTGGTCCTTGCAAGAAAAGCTAAAAGGGACACCTTAATAAAGAGCCTGAACTGTGGAGCCAGAAGTATCCAAAGGGACCAAAGCCCCTTGTGGTTTTGCCTGTGTATGCAGCTGAATTATCAGTGTAGATTCCTGAAGCACCTGCTCTAATACCTGTTCTAATATTGCAACAAATACAATAAGCTTTAGTAGGTTTTGCAGAACATTAAACATGTTAGTGGAAAAAGAAGAAAATCTTTCTTGTTTTTCCCCACTAGTGAATCTCAGCAAATTATAATGATCAATGTCAATTAGAAACAGACTTTATTCCATATAGTGTTTAAATACTGACTAGAGAGTATCACCCAGGATTGTGATGTACTAAGCATGTACAGAAATTACTTGGGAAATGAGATGTGATGTACAGCCTGTATTTCATGGGTTCACAAAATGCCACTGGTGACACTGCTTTACACTTGAACAACTTTACTGAGGATTAAGAAAGACTTAAGACCAGTTAAAAAAACCCTATTTTTGGTTACTGTCTTTCCTAAGCAGTTATTAACATTGTTTTTGTTCATGTTTGAATGAAACAAAATTTCAGCTGCCGTAACCACGTTAGGTCAATAGCCAGTTTCTCAGGGCTGCTGCTATTGGCATGTGCTCTTGAAAGCTTACTAAGAAGAAGAGAGCTTGATACAATTATTACATTTAATGAACAAAATCTTTCTGGGATTTTATGCAAAGAGTAGATTGTTGAGAACCGTATGAAATCTGTGAGAGATGTGAGAAACAGGTTGTATGGCCCAAAATCAGAGCCACTCTTACAGAATTAGTTTGCTTTTCCTCCAGAGATTAACACTTAGAAAATCTGGGCTAGATTTCAAGAAAAGTGAACTCTAACCTGTGCATTTTCCCTTTGCTTGTTTTTCTTAACCTGAAAACAGCTTTAAGAGTGTTTGCAATAAAATGCCAGGAAAAATAAAACGAAATTAAATAATCTATTTCCAAGCTTTGGGAACTACTCTCTTCAGTTTATAAAGAAAGCTAAAAATAACTCCTACACTCAACAGGCATTTGAAGGCTTGCTCAAGCTGAGCTTGTTCCCTATCAGGTGTGCCCAGGTATTTTCTGCTTCATGTGCATGCCCCTGTAGAACTGCCCTTGCCCTTCCCAGTGAATCTGTGCATGTGTAGCACTTGTAGAACCTGCCCCTGGGTTAGCAAATATTTTTTATTTGCTGTATAGGACAGGAGAGCTCCAGGCTTCTGCTCTTCTCTCCTTCCATCTCCATCCAGGAAGAAGAACTTGGTCCCAGTGCATGTGTGATTCATATTTACTACCCAAAGGGTTATTTTTTTTCCCCTCAGGTATGGAGCATAAAACTTACAGCACAAAGAATGTCACAGTAATAGCTGCATGAGCAGAAAGTAAGGAAAGCCTCAGAAGGAGTACCTTGAGATGGTACATTGGCAAAATTTGGGCATAATTGGACTCTCATTGAGCTGAAGGCTAATGGTGTGGTACCTTGTAATGAGCTTTGTAATGAGCTATGTGTGTGCATTTCAATATGAATATTGTTGGGTTATGCTTTGAAAGCTACACAAACCATTCCTAGGCCTGAGGTCATGATAGACTGGACCAGAAGTCAACCCCAGGTCCAGAAACATCCAGGCTTGGATACTCAGGTGGTTGGGGGCTTTGCATGTATTCCAACACACTTTTGCTGCAGCTTTGATGCAATTTTTGGTAATTTTTTGGTAAAAGTAGCAGCACAGTAATTGAAAAGTTGTCAGTTGGCCATACATTTTTAACAGGTGTTCTTGGGCCCCTGTCCTTCTCTTGACTGTTGTTGAGGCAGTGCCTACATGTATCTGATATCAAGTGTTTTGAGATGCTGAATATTCTGAGAAAAAATGTGTATCTTAATATACTGCTGCCCAAGGGCTAGGAAATATGGTAAACACACACATGCAGGTTTTCAAATGGCTCATTTTAGTTTTTCCTTGTGGAGAGATTCCATGGGCTCTAAGGATTTACAACTTCCTGTTCATTTGTGTTGTCTTCTCTCGTCAATGCCAAGACTGATTTTTGTTTAAGGTGTGATTTTGTTCTTTAATCAGCCTAAAGCATTTGTTTATTTTTCTGTAATACAGAGTCATCTAGTGCATAAGAACTTGAAAATGAAATTGGGTGGAAGATCATCATATAACTACACTGAGGTTAATTTTCCTGCTTTTTATTACCCTCACTGAAAGGACTCTGATTCTGGCTTCCTGGACAGAAATGTGTCATAGAACTGTGAGCAACTGAAAAAAAGTTTGAATTGGGTTGGAAGCTAACATATCTTCAATTAGAAGAATCTGTCTGCTTTTTCTTTTTCTCTATCTTAGAATATATAATTCTTTTTAACCTTCATTCTTAGTATGAATCACACTGCATTCCATGGAGAATCCTGTTTCCTTCTTGGTAGCAACTTGCAGCAGCAAGAGAAGTATCTTTAGGCCATTAGGAGAACAGGGTTCCCTGAGCAGCAACAGTGTAGATACTGAGGATACTGATCCTGGGTACTGGTCCACAGCCACTTTTTTGGTGGCAAAGATTAGTTTCTGCCTCATTTCCTCCAATTGTGGGTGCTCATTCTTGCTGCTGACCTGCTTGAGTAGTGGAGGCAGCTCTGCTGGTGGCATGGAGCCACAGCATGGGTGATGGGATGGGGCAGGATGCTCCTCACTTCCATTTTCTCACTTCTAACCTGGGAAGTGTCTGAAATGTTTTCCATATGGACTGCTCAGAGATGTATCCGAAAGTCTTTTACGCACTTAAAGTTTTAAAGACAGCAATTCTTCTAAATTTAAAAATGCAGCGTTTTGTGAGGTAAGGTTCTACTGGAAATTTGCCACCACCAAAGAATGGCAACTCTAAGTGTCTCATTTTCCAGTGTTTTGAGTTAGTGACTTGTTTTGTAGGAGATACATGACCTCAAACACTTGCTTCAAGCACTTTTCTTTCTACCTTGGTATGTTACCTGATCATATGGATACAAATTGGACATGAGACTTTTCTTCTGGAAAGGTCTGTGACAAAGGTGTATAGGGACAATATTTGCAAGTGGTGTAGTTAACACAGCCAGCACTCTGCCAGCTTTCCTTAACTGGGTTTTGGGTGGGAGATGCACACAGTTTGTGGTAATTGGGAGTGGGGCTGTGTCTGAGCCTCATCCCCAATGGGTGCAGCTGTGAGAAGCAGGTGAGCAGCACTGACAGCAATGAGCCATGGAGAGCCCAGGGGCACTGAGCAACCACCAAAGGGAACAGAGGGCACACAGGTGTAAGGCATGTAAGAAGAATATAAAAGATTGGGCTAAAGAACAAGAAAGACCAGATGCTTGAAGCCTTCTGAGGTGACATGATATTATTCTGTATGGGCAGACACCTGAAGCCTTCTGATGTGGTGTGGTGTAACTCTGTATGGGGGTGCTCAAAGCTTTCTGAAATTGCATGGAGATACTCTGTGTATTGTGGTCATCTTGACTGCCACACATGCTGTGACGTATGCTGAGAGAGGAGAAAGCTGGTTTTATCTTAGGACAATTAGGATATGGTTCTATCATTTTTACCAACTGCATCCACTCTCCTCCACTCGCAAATTTTGATTAAAGAAAGGAATTTATGTTAGAATTTAACCTCTAACTGACCTCTTGGTTATGTACAAGCAAAAATTTACTTGGGATCTTCTTCTTTTTTAAGCGATTATTTCAATGGGAAGTGTGGTGCTTCTAGGAGTGCTTCATGTGAGGTGACAGATGCTAAATGCAGTGGCTCTGAGACCCTTCTGTTCCAAAGAGGTTTATTTGTTTTCAAGAAGGAGTAATTTTTTAACAGATGTTGTAATAAGCGCAAAACTTCTTTAACATTGTGGACTGTCTTGTTTGAGAAGAGTACTTGTTTAATGAAGGAATAACTTCATGGATAGCTGCATCAATGGGCAGATGTTACACAATTCAAAAAGATAATCTGTACATGCTTAGCACGTCGCAATTAATGTTGCAGGACTTGAGACTACTATTTTCTCCCTAGAGGTAGTATTAATTAAGAGGCTAAACCCAAGAACAAGGTCAGACATTATTTCTGCTTGGAGAACTTTTGAGAATAAATTGATTTTTTGTTAGAATTTGTCTCATTCATGTATCTTGGTAAGCATATTAAGTCAAAAGTGGCTTGTGAACAGCAAAGCATCTAAACCTTTTTTCTTTTTTTTATTTTCTGAGCAATTAGTTGTCTTTGGACAACATATTGAGCACTTGGACTGCAGTAAAATTAAATATAAAAGGACAGCCAGTTGTATTCTGTGTATTATTAACAAGGTCAACTAGTGCTGGTATTTCTCTTATTACAAGAACTGTTTTGCCATTTTTGTGTTACTTCTTCCTCATGCTTTCATTTCCCTGGACTTCACTGGTATTCATTCAGTATATTTTCTTAAGGGGAGATAATTCTTGCAGCATGGCTTTCACCTGCCCTTGTTTTAAAGCCTGGTTTTGGCCTTTGGAACCTAAATCAAATGGATTGTGCTCGCTAAAATTGGATCATTTCTTCTACCTTCTGTAGGATTCAATAGATAAATAAATTCAAAGGCATTAGTAGAGTACAGTTCTGCCAAATGTTGAGCATGTTTTGCAAGGAATTCTGTGTCTTCCAATCTCTTGACATCTAGAACAATTAAATTGGTTAAGTCTTTGCTGAACAGCAAGCCAGAAGAATATATTTGCAATATATGTAGAAAATGTATGGATATTTAACTACTTGCAGATAAGCAGAAAGCCTGGCGGCTTTTTTTTTNTTTTTTTTTTTTTTTTTTTTTTGACTTTCCACTCTGTAGCTAATTTTAAAAATAAGAAAAAAGAAATCTTGACTACTTCTTTTTCTCTCAGAAATTAGAAATTAAAAATGAATAGCCTTTTATTCTGGTTTTTCTCTGGATCATTTGGTCTTTACAGAATTAAGATGAAAAAAAATTAGTAACAACAGGAAGACTTGTCCACAGAAACAGACTTTGCAGACTTCTTGGTTTTCACTTGTGGTGGCTGTAATTTTTTTATTGTTTTCAGAGATTTATAATATTTTCTTTTCCTATAGAAACATCTGTCTCCATATTTCATAAGTATGGCAGCTTTTGCACTGAGAACCTTTTGTTTTGATGCAAACATCATAACCAAAGCATTTAAAATGATGAATTTTGTTAAAACAATATTTAGGACACAGTTGCTCGTGGCAGGAGGTCCTCTTTAACATGTGAATTATAAACTGTGAGGTCTCTTTTCTGCTCCATTTTTTCCCCCAAACATATTTAATCCACAAGATTAGAAGGTGAAAATTAATTCTTTGTGCATTGCTGAAACTTGAGAGCACTGCCAAGGAGTGAAATTTTCCAGAATTTTGTCAGTACCATGCATTCAGTAGTATGCTTTTTGTAAAGAATTTTTACAGTATTCTCTTCATCTTTAGTGTTTCCTCACAAGATATTTCAGATCTGGATATGTATTTTTTTCTTATGATTTATGCCAAAACGCAAGCACACTACTTGAAGTTTTGGACCAGGGAAATCCTGTAGTGCAGCTAGGGTGAAAATCAGTTCCCTTGCGTGCTCATCTGATGGAGAAACATTGACAGATTGGACGAGGTGGCTTTCGTAAGGTTCAGTTTGTGTGAGCTGCAGTGACAGTGAAAGAGCAAACCTCAGCTGGATACAGAGCACACTGAGACAACTAGTGAATGAGTTTCTAGGTTGGAGCCTTGTTTTATGAGATGATAGAGGACAAGGATGTCTTTCAGGTATGTAATCCTTGGGCCATCCTAGAGCTAATTCAGATGTTATTTGAAGGAGTGTAACCGTAAAACAGTATTTTTGCTTGAGATCTTCAGTGTCGGTTTCCTGTATTTTATGAATTTATCATCAATGCACAATGGGATTTTTTTTTTCCCACTGGTTTTCCTTGGGTTGATTCTCTTCCAGCATCACATTGCTCTGCTGCCAGTCCTGGCCAAAGTCCTGTTACTATATGATACTTTATGTAGAGTGTTGACCAAGTTCATACAGTAAACTTTGAGTATGTTTATAAAGAAATATATTGTCTTGGTTTGGTGTAAACCTTTAAGACTGCAAAGTAGTCTGTGTAAAAAAAATAAACAGGTTATTACTGAATTCAGGAATTGAGAAGAAATATTCCATCTGCTAAAACAACTAGTGTATGTATAAAGATGGTATTTTCACAAGAGCAGTAATTCTCTTCAGTGAATCAGGTCAGATGCTGGTACTAATTGCAAGCTCCTCATCTGTATTGAACTGTCCTTTACAGAGGTAAAAGGGGACTATGAGGAAATGACTATATATTGCTTGCTCAGTAAAGGTTATGCTATTATGACATGAAGGATTGAAGTGATGCAGTCACAGGCCACCCAAGTTATTAAAAATCAAAACAATTTTTCAAGATACCTGCACAGGCAACATTTTCCTCTGGCACTGAGTTACCAGGTGATACGAGCTCATCTGAGTTCACTGGGTTTTCATAAATAATTTTCTCATTCTTAATGTATTTATTCCTTATAGACTCTCTTCATTACTGGCTGTATCAGAGTTAGTAGTAGCTTATGTCAGCATCACACCAGCTACAAGGGATTTGGCATTTTACTTTGTGCAGGGCAAGGGTCCCACATTTCAGTGCGGCTTCATTGACACTGCAGCTTTTCTGTATTTTTTTTGCAGTAGGTACTTGTTTCAGTGGTTAGTGATGAGGATGTTACTCTTGTCCTAGAAGATTAAATTTTGTTGGGATTTTGAGAGTATTTCCAGCACCCAATGCAAGCACTGCTGTTGAACAAACAGAAGCACAGCAAGATTTGTTTTATTGAGACACTTGCCTGGCAACCTGTTTGCCTGTAAGTGACCCAACAGGCATTGTACAAACTTTGACAAGCCCTGGGTGGTTTGGATTGAAGGGAAAGCAGTGAAGCGCCTCAGCAATTCTGCTCTGACCTTCCTACTTAATCTGGTTGAACAATTTGTTCCTACAGTTAAATTTCTCGAGCCATGCAATATTTTATTTCTGATCTTTTTCTGTCCAGTACTGGCTTTTCTGCCAGTTTACACTGCCACCTGTCTTCCTGTCTAGTTTTGAGGTCTTCCCCTGCTGTGTTTTTTCCTTATCAATGCTCCTTTCCAAGCTGTATTTCCAGTCTGTGACTATGTAAAGGAATTGAGTAAACTCTCGTTTCAGTGCTTGCTCATTTGCAAAGGTAATCCACTTTGCCTGAGACTTGCTTGCTTTTGCTGAGCATATGATTAAATTTGTCTTGGATATCTTCCCTGAGATCAATTGCTCATTTTAGCTGTCATTTTTTTCCCTAAGTGTCTTGGGGATTTTCATTGTTGCTGATTTTTTTTCCTCTTCCCCTAGCTTCCTATCACTCATATGCTACCAAAGTAAACTTGACATTCAAGTGGGATAATGTTATCAGTTTCATGTTGTACTGTACTGGGCACGTTCTACTTCATTCTCCTCCTATCAGCACCAGCAAGTTCAGCAGTTGGGAAGTATTTGAGACATTGCTGTACATGAAAGTGAAGAATGGTGTGCCTTTTTCTCATTTGTTAATATAAGTAAAACCTTTTCACTGTTGAGGCAATGTTAGTGTTAGCTTTCTTTTGAAGAGATTAAAAATACAGCTGTTGCCTAAAGTTCTTACCTTTTAACTTCTAGACCATTGGGTTTGTGGGGTTTTTTTTGTTTGTTTCATTTGTACAATTAAAGAAAGTAAGACTGAAGAGTTTGTTGAAAAAGGTTTCTGATCCTTCTGCATGTCACAGACTATCATAGTTCTTGCACTTAAACTGTATTAAGACAATAAATTATGTGATTATTTGATTATTGCAAATTTGTACTTTGCCCTTATATACATATATATTCTGGAAAGCTTTTTGATACTTTAGCTCTTAATATCATGAGTTGAAGAATTCAACATTCCTGACCTTGGTAATTCAGAACACTGAGTAATCCTTGTTTCCAGAACATCTGTCCATCGCTGAGGGGGTTTTTTATGCCTTAATCAGCTGAGATAAGACTGGATGTTCTTCCAGTGGAACCACTTGGGAAACTGAAATAGTCTGCTCCTAGAACTTCTCTAAGTTAAATAAATTGAACTTTAAATTGCTTACTATAAGTTCTCGTTGTATTCTCTCTGAATTTAAGTTGTGATTTGAAGGTGGAACAGAAATTTCTAAGCTGATTTTGATGTCAGTAATGCTGTGCTTGATACAGATGTTACTGGTAGGGCCTGGATCTATATTGGTGATGAATCTCAAATCAGCCAATCTTTTGAATAGGTGCTTATTAGTTCTTTTTAGCATCAACCTTTTTGATCAGAATTTTGGATAGTATAGAGTGAAATGGCATAGAAATATTGATGTTCTCAATTTGTAAACTCTTATTTAATCTGATAGATTTGCTATGCTCATCAGAGGACAAAACCAACTTTGTTTCCCTAGATATATTTTACATAAATCCATGATGTATGGCATTAATGTAGTAACTGTTCATTGTTTCTGTATCAGTTGAATCCCCTGAAAATATTTCCTTTCCTTGCTTGTTATGCCACGTGCTGTCAGCACCTGGTTATTCCCAGTGAGACACGAACAAGTGGTACTTCATTTTCCTGTGGTAGCAATGTATTCTCTTGACTTTCTGCGACAGTGTACAATTAAAGACAATCACTGTGTGATGAGAATGGCACTTCTGTCTTTATGGGGTCTGTGAATTAGAAACTTAATGCCCTAATGTTGTTTTAGATCATACCCATCTTGTAATGTTGATAACCAGTGTGCTCCACACCCTTGAAAAGGACTGTAGCATTACTAAGCATGATCTTTTTCTTAACTTTAGTTTTGCTATTTTTAGACTTACTATAACTCATCTAAGTCCCACACAGAAATCGAGAGAATCAAGAATGTTTGGTGTCCCTGCCCTGGATGTCTAACACTTGTCCCTGTGTTTCCTGCATGGCAATGAAATCACGCCCCTACATCCCAGCCCATGTGTCCTCCTGGTCATCTGCATCTTGATCAGCTGGGGGAAGGAAGAAGCTGTAACTATAACATGAAACACCCTTCCTCCCTTCCACAGCCAATTAAACTTCTCTCCAATTTACACACTCCTTTTCCCCCAAACATTCAAATTTTCCACTCCTGTAGCAATCCTACAGAAGTTGGTGTAGCCAGTGAAGTTGATTGTGTCATTTTATTCTGTTCACTTTTAAAATCCTCTTTCATTTGACCTTCTGAACAGTCCTAACAGCTGACCCAAGCCTTCTGCCAGTAACCCATGTTGCCACAGGACCTTTTCCCTGTAAGGCTTCAGCTGTGTCTCTTTTGCCAGGTGCCAGAAGATCAAATTCCTGATTTGCAAGCACCCGGTAACACAGAGTAATTTAGAAGAGGTAGCAGTGGCTGTCAAAGAGTATCTTGGGAAACAGAAATTTCTACCAGGCCATGTGGGAACAAAGTTCACGTGGTTACAGGTTTTAAAATTACATAAAATGGCAATAGTCTGCTTCAAGAAAAAAAAGGGTTTTGCATATTTGAACATTTCTTGGTGTGTTTTTCTTTTGACAGTGTGACAGTTTGTCAATCCCCTTTTCTTCAGTGCTAAATTTCCAGGCATAGAAATTTTGCTTTCTGATGTAGCTTAAGGAAATCTTTGAAGTGAGGTACATTAGCATATAAACTTTGGAACTCTTCGGTTGTTCTTGGGTTGAGATAACAAATGTTTGTTCAGGTGCCCTCTCTTATAAGTGAGTGTTTTCTGCCTTCTCTCAACACATTAACTACTGTGCCGTATTTTCATTAGAACACCTGTTTTATTTTTCAAACCTAGGCTTATTTCTAATTTATGTTCCTCCAAATTATAAATTTTGAATGTTCTTTTGTATTTTCAAACCTGGGCTTATTTCTAATTTCTGTCCTTCAAACTATAAATTTTGAATGTTCTTTTGATATTGCTTGCTTTAAGTCTGAATGAAAGTTTTCCTTGCATGTATATGAATGCCTCCCTTCCTTGGGGGATTCCTTCCTGCCTGGCAGAGACCATGGAACTGGATCAATCATCTGTCGCTTAACAGTGTTAAAGATTCCACAGTCTTTATCTCTTACCAGTTCTGATAAAATGCTTGTTCCAGTTTCATGGCAAGCATCCATGTTTGCTAGCTGGTGTCTAATGAGTCACATTTTTGTAGGGCTGGCCATATGGGTAGTGAATCTGAAGCACTCTAAATATTGTGAATTTACTTTGTGCTGATGATCTGTGCATTTGTTTGGTGTATATGAAATAGATTTGATATGTCTATTATTGATTACACACATCAGCCATCTGTGTAGTGATTGTGCGTTAAGTAAAGGTGCAAGAGCTGTTTTCCAGGACAAATGGATATTTTATGTTGGTATAAAAATAAAGGCTTTTGGAAAATGAGAACACACAGTAGCTGGAACGTATGATAACCTTGAATTCTGTAAGCAGAAAGGTTGTGAATGGTATGGTACTGTATGCCAGCATAAATTTTAAATGTACATTTTCTTAGAGAATTTGCTAGAGAGAGATGATTTTTCCTACATATTGTATGTGTGGTTTTATATAAGATTTACTTTTGGGCTTTAGTAAGATTAAATAGAGCTGGGAAAAATCAGTGTAAAAATGGTCCACAGTAGGAAGTCTGTAGGATGTGTGCACCGGCCAGAGGGACTCATCGTTTGCTTTTTTTTGTTTTTTCTGCATTTAAGTGCTCATTTGCAATATTGCATTAATGTAGGGGTTTGGAGTGAATTATAAAAGGAGTAGATAACAGCTTGTTTTGGCTGTAAAGCTGCACTCTCATTATTTTGGCAGTAGGTAAAAGGGCTGATTAGAAGAATTTATTTCCTGTATTTCCCAAATATAAACCAGATAGTCATGAAAAAGTCATTCACTGTTTTCTGAAGACTTCTTTTTTTTTTCTAATGGGAAATTATAGTTTGGATGGAAAACATGCTAGTCCTTATGCACAAAACAAGCATCAAGAAAAGGTGATTGTATTAGTTTTTCCCCTCTACACCCTTCTTCACTCCCTCCCTGGATTCTGATAGTTTCTGGCTTAGAACAGACGAGATCCCCTAATGACCACATTAGTGCTTTTAATCCTTCAAAGCAGGAGTGAAATTACAATTACTGTACATTAATATCAAAAATACTTCAGTTCAAGCAGTGTTTTTGATGGTCCAGTTTTCACATCATTTGTAGAAATGAAGATATAATGTACAGCTCTGGGTGGTCCATATTCTAATTGTTGATGCTTGCAATTTTTACGGTCATCCCTTTGAATACTTAAATTGTTGTTCCTATTTCGATGTGAAAGATCAGGGGTTTTCTGGATGCAGTGTGTAAGGACTTATTTCTGGTGGTGTTCTTCTCTTGACCCACTTAGAGCCACTGCTGTGTTTTCCTCTGGTGGTTGTGGTGACTTTGAGTAGTTTGGAGAAGCTGGGAAGAACCTCAGTAAACAGGCAAAAAATACATTCTGGTGATAGTCACATTCTGCCAGTGATGCCGTGCTGATGAGTTGTGTAAGGGAGTTTTGGATGACGTGGTCGGTAAAGTGTCTTAAGCAGAGGCTTACATATCCATGGAATCTCTGTTTTCTAAGGAGACTCCTTGAAGCAGAAGTTCCTTGATGTTCCTTGTAGTCCTGTAGCCTCTTTTCCAGGCTGGTCTCCTGATTATCCAGTGTAGGTGACCAGCACATCCCTGTATGGCAGAGCAGCTGCCTCCCACATCACTGAGGCCCAGGAGCACAGGGGCGAAGTGGGAGTCAGAGGTGCTTGATAGCCACAGGCAGAGCTGCTGGCTTCATCCCCACTCATACTTCTGAAATGCTCTTCAGAATGGGAGTCCTGCCTTCCCCTCTCTTTGGGAATGGCAAATACTTGGCACTACAGGCAATGCTGGCAGAAATCTGCAAAGATTTTGCTTAAAGAAAAAGGTCATTACATTTGTTGGTAATGGAAGAAAGAAGAGGGAGAGAGACCCTCAGTGTTATGCTCCTCCTTGGGACAGCTTCGGACTGCCTTTCACCTGGAGGGAGTTGGAATTGGTAGTGCTTTATCTAAGAATAACTCATCCCAGGGACATTGAATGGTACTGTCCCAGCAGCAGGCGTGTGTCCCTGTAAGATTTGTGCCTGTGTTGCACAGGCAGCTTGCTCAGCAGTCCTGTCTTTCTGCTGGGCTTTTAGCTGGCTAACCATCTCACCTTGCCTCTGAGGGTTTAACACAGCAGACCAGCAGGGAAAAAAAGTGTTCTGTCATCATCATATCAAAGTTTGCTCTATGATGAAGACGCACACAGCTTTACAGAAAACAACATCCCAAAAGTTTGTGAGGTCTGGGGCTATAGGCCTGTGCACTCAGGCCCTGGTGTCTTATGGGAGCTGAAATCTTTATACTGGCGTACACATCTCCTTGAAACCTTTTCCAACACAAGCCTGCTGTTTCCATTAAAGGATTTTATGGGGCTCCCTGTACATCATATCTTGCACAGCTTACCATATTGGCTCCTAAAAGTGACTTTGGATACAATGCCAAGGCCCCCCAGTAGCAGCTTTACAGGCTCCTGGGGAGCTGGGAAGCTGCAGTGGGCTCTCCATGTGCTAGCCAAGCTCCCTCGCTGGCTTTTCCAGCTAAAATGATGAAGCATCTGTTCTGTCTGGTTTAATTAGATATGACTTCCTTCCTGAATGCAGCAGGGAGCTCTGCGGCAAAGCGCTGCAAGCTCTTGTTCCAGAAGCGCCTCCTTCGAAGGAAGAATGGGTTCTAATTTAATGCCAATGTCTAATCCCCCTCTGTACCTACTCAGTGCCGGTGTAAAGGGCTCATGTGGGCCTTAAAAGTGAAAACAAAAGCTTCATCCTCAAGGAATTTTGTTTCCTTTCAGGAATACTGGTATTAAATTATTTTCTCTTGCTTTCAATTTTGCGAAGTTGCTAAAAAGCCCTGAATCTAAATATTTTGTGGGGAAATTTGACACTCATTGTCTATACATCAGCTTTTTTATGAGCACTGCTGAAGGGATCTCCTAAACTCATTAGTGCTCCTGGATCATTAGAGCTGGAATAAAAAGGTGCTAAGCACCTTTTTGCCATTACATTAAAGACCCAGGTAAATGTTGCAGCCTGTAGCAGGTGATGGCAGCTCAGAGGCAGGGTGCTCAAGGCAGCAGCCTTAATTCCACTGTGCCTGCCTGCAGAGACAATTTATATCCCAAGTTTTGTCCCAGGCACTTGCAGGACACTGTTGAAGTGCAAAGTGACCTCTGGTAGCCTCAGGACAAATCCAGCTCTTTTAAATGTCTGTATAAGGGCAAGGGTGTCCCACTCAAATGTTGACACTTAGAAGAAACCTTTTGAGGGGCGCATATTGACACATAATGCAGCTTGGCCTGTTTTTCTGTGTAAGTTATTTCAGTGCAAGGTGAAAACAAGCGTGTAAAGCCTCAGAATGTTATTGCATAGTAATTTTAAAAGTGGTACAAGGATGTACAACAACAGGCACTTAAAGCACAGCATAGCTTGTGAGTTTTTAGCAGTGGTGGGGACTGAATAATATGTATTTTTGTTCAGGAGGCTAAATTTTAAAATAAGGAAATAAAAACTGAAGGGTATATAAATGCAAATTATTTTTTCCCCTCAAGAAAACACAGAGTTAAAATTCTTCTCCTTAGTAAACAACACTTAAAGATTAGAGCATTGAAGAAACAAACACTAGATAGGCTTTTACTATAACAACATCATCATCTGGCTTTTTTTAAAGGAAAAAAGACACCTTACAGATGGTATGCAAGTAAGAAACATAGGAGCAAAACTTCCTAAAGGAGGAGTTTGGTGCTCTGATTGACTAAGGTCTGAAGATGAAAAGTCTCAGGAAGATGGGAGAAGCTGAGTAGAAACAATTCTAGATCTAAACAGTTTTCATCACTAAAGAATATTTGAAAATTAATAGTAGAGTTTTGAAGACTCTGCCAAGGTAAATTCTTTTCACTGTAATTAGTAAAGAAGGAAGGAAGTGTTCAGATGTCTGATGCTCACAGTCTGCCAGTGTTGTATTTCTATTTCATAAGGATTTTCTACTTCACATTGTTGTGGTTAATACTTGGAGGGAGGAAAACACATAAAATGAAAGTCAGTATTGAGTGGGAAGGAGTGAACTTAAGACTAGGGCTGCAATGCATGTAGATCTTTTCAAATGGAAAATAGTAGGAAAAGCCAGGCAGGACTCAGTTTGATTCAGACCCAATGCTGTGTTTTGAGTAGTTTGCCTATCCCAAACTGGTCAGTAATGGTCTCTGCTTTTGGTTACTGCTTATTCTCTAGACCAGAAGAGCATGTCATAGTGCATAGTGACTTCCCAGGCTCAAACACTTCAGTGAGTCATAAAGCAGGGTGTCAGTAGCCACGTTTTTCAAGATTGTTATATTTAGGCAAGAGCCCAAGGAGTAGGATGTAAAAGGCTCCTCCGTGGTTCAATTGCAAAACCATTGGCCCAGGTTCTTGTGAAGTCTGTGTATGAATATGGCTGGAGCCTGAAATCTTGCAGCTTTGTCATGTCTCCATGTTTTCCAACTTCTTTTTTACACAAAGACTACAGGGAACACCAGCCAACACGTGCCTTGCGTTATTTTTGAATTATTATTGTTAGGATTTTGCATGTTGACTAATGTGTTATTGCTGTGGTGTATCACAGAAATGAAATGTGGCCTTATTTTGACAGGGAAACACATGTTACAATTTCCTTGTGATATATTGCACTGCCTTGTTAGTTTGATATTTTCCATTAACGTGAAAGAGCAGAGCGGAATAAGGGAGCAGAAGAGACGTTCATCTGCCGTGAATTTTCCCTCTCTTTGAAGGGCTCTCGTGTCACCTTCCCTGTGCTGCGTGAACCTGTGCTGCGTGATGTGCTGCCCACTCAGAGTTTAGCTGGCAGTTCACACGCAGCTTGTTCCCCTGCAAAATCCCTGCGAGCAGAGCAGTCTTCCCAGGCTGCCCTGGGACTCTCTTGGTTGCCCAGCTTGAAAAACTGAAGTGTGTTCTTCTGGAAGTAGCCAGAATATAAAGATCCAGGCATTTTCAAGTAAGTGTGATCCTGTCTATTTTCAGATTCAGAAGTTTATTTGAAACAGTTTATATAGATTGCTTCAGATTGTTATGGGGTTTTTTGTCATGATTTTTGATGTGTAAGCAGTCAAATTTTATGTTCACTGCCAGACTTGCTGAGGTTTAATGATGCAGGTAATTTATGGGCTTTACTAGAGATGGAGATTTATGGAAGCAAAAACGTATGCAATTAGATACATTAGTGTATTTCTACTTAACTTTTAGAGCAATTAACTTCCGGAGTTATTTGAACAGTTGGTAAAAGTTTTATGATGATATGGCTGTATTACGATTTTCCAGTCAGTTTCACTTTCAGTGCATTGTTTTGTTTGCTTGGCTGTTCACTTATTGGTCTGTTTTATTCAGTAGGAGCAGCAATGATTATAAACATTAATTTCCTATGAAGAGCTTATGTTACTCTGTTAAAACAAAACCTAACTCCTCAAAAATAGTCTTGTAAAAATCCCTCTTTGAATAGGAAGTTTGAACAGCTGATCTTGATAGGTCATAGAGAGCAAATGTATTACTTAGGGGACGGGGTGCCAACATTTTTCTTCTATGTCAGAGCAGTGTCTCATGCAGAATAATCCTCAAGATGTGACTGGGACTGCTCATGTTGTAGCATTAGACCAGAAGCACACACCATTGCCACTCTGAGGTTTTAGATGGTATTTGGAGTTGTATTTCAGGGGACAGGTGGAAGTAATGATGACAATTAGAATGCCTTTGATGCCGCATTTAGCAAGTGCTCTCCTACTAGAGTGGGCAGATCAAACACCAGGAAGCAGTTCCCTCACTTGTAATACGAAGCTTGGCTTTGCAGCCAGCGCTCTGTCTGAAAATCTGCTTCTCTTTTGCAGGGAGCAACTAAACTGTTGCTTTCCCTGCTGCTCTGTTTCCCCTGGTTTCCCTATTGGGTTTGCTCCTCTGTGCAAGCTTAATGCAGGAAATACACATGGAACCAAGCCAGTTCTTTATCACCTGGGGTACATGGACACAGCTAGAAGGGCTTGAAAGCCTCCTGCCCCTCCTAGGAAGCTTGCACCATGGCTGTGCTCAGAGCAAGCAAAGTGACTTACCAAATTAGGGAATTCTGGCTATGAGCTGGGGGCTATTGCCTTTTTGTTCCCATGAGTGATTTGCTCCAAAACCCTGATAGTTCCCACTATTAATGTAACCAGATGGCACCGAGTGGCCCAGAACTGCGGAATTTTGCAGAGCACATCTCTCAGAGACAGCAGAAGGGTAACTTATGTTCACGCTGGTCTTTGAGTGGTGGCATTCATTGTCTCAACTGACATCTAATAAAGATCATTCTAATCATCCTCCATTTAGTTTGGTGGCTATTAAACACATCAGTTTCACAAAAATTGTGTTTTCTTGTAGCCAACCTTCTTTAAGACACTGAAAATTAAGGACATCCGGCTGATCCAACTGGTTGACTGTCACCTAGTTAAGAACTACACACCTGCAGTAGTCAAATACAGTAAACCTATGCTATAGATCTGAGTCCCTCAGTTACATGTCCTATAAAACAGGGACCCACCTGGGAGGTGTCTCTTGCTTTGCCAACTCATCATTTGCTGTCTTTTGCCACATTCTGTGCTGTAAATCTAACGTACAAAAAGATGAGAGAGAATACTGATTGAAAGATTGGTTCTATATGCGATACTTTATTTCTTTTGTGTTTCTTGTGACTAAGAAAACAAAGGCAGAGGACATAGGAAATGTAACTGAGTTGTGTACATGTGGATGAGCTGATGTTTGCAGTGACTTGGAGTTGTGAACATAAGATGGAATATGCCATTCAAGCGTGAGTCCAGCAGTTCTGTCTCTTTTTCATGCTTTTTGTATTGCAACTGTGTTTAGCACATCATGTTTTGATTGAGGTGCAGCTTTGGAGTTCTGTAATGTGACTTGTTAAGTATTCAGAACAAGGGTTGGGTTTTGCTTTTTTTTTTTTTTTGTCTGACATAGAAAGGCATCTACCAATTAGTCTGAAACTTTCAGGGATCCCCTGCTGTTACTTCTCAGCCATGAACACCTTGTTAAAGTTTATTCAAAGTCATCACTCCATGTTGAGTTGCTGGAACACTGAATTGTTCTTTCCACTGGGACTTGCTGGATTTGAGTGAAGAGAGCACAGCTCCCTGCCAGTGTACCAATGACTTGTGATTACAAGCATGAGGGAACAGTGCAGGGGCTACCAGCGAGCAGCAGCTTGGCACATCACACTATTCATGCATTTTCTGGTGGCTGCTTTTTTAAATCCTTCTGTCATCTGGGAGGATGTGCACAGGCATTTCACAAATAGTAACAGGTATAAACCCACCAAAGTGATTATTAGGCAGTGCATATTCATGTGACTGCTATAAAACTTTTAATGCAGGGAGGTTGGACTAAATGACCTTTAAAAGGTCCCTTCTTACTCAAAATGTTCTATGATTCTATAGTGTTAGCTGCACATATTTGTAATATTTGAATAGTAGAAAATATATTCTCTGCATTTTAATAGCTTATTAGCTATTAAAATTCTTTGGTATTTTATATTTTATATGCTATGGGTATATTTTTTCTATTTTCCATGGACATGTGGGTAAACATACTGCATGGGTGTTCCCCTGGAAAGAGCAAATATAAAGAAATTCCTTTTTCATTTATGTAGATAAATCAGTGTTTTCACATTAGTGGGTGGAAGGGAAAAGGCTAAAAATATTTTTTGCCTGTAAATTATATTGCAGTTAGCACAACCACATATGTGTGTGATCCCTTAATTTATGTGTGTGGCAAACTCCAAGGTGAGATGACCCAGATCTGATGGCAGTCTCGTATCAGTGTAAAGCAGATGGACAGTGGCAGCTCCCCAGGCAGCCTCAGTGCTCTTGCCGGTGGAAGTCAGCCTGAGATCAGAATCTGAAACATTTACATATTCTAGATAAGAAGGTGAAACTTAATATTTCGTGTTGCTAGTTTTGAAGGAACTGTCTCAGCTGGGTTTCTGTTTGTTCTGTTTTCTGCTGTCTCGTTTTCTTCTGCTGTGAAGTACAAGGAAAAACTAAGCCAAGACATTACTGTACAGTAAAAGGCTATCTGGTACCTAAGAATGGGAAAGGAAGCTTTGCACGGTACATCTATTGCCAGTGGAACATACAGCTGGATCTCTGCAATAAATTACTGCAGGGTACCTCAGGTACTCTCTGAGCAAGAGAAATTTCTGAACTGAGCTTGCAACAGTGGTTTTCATTGTGGAGAGTTCTCCTCTGTGTTTGTGATAGACAATAAGTAAACTAATATGATGAAATGTTGCCCTTTTTGCCCTTTTCAGGATCCTGGTTTATTGCAATTGAGCCCTTGCATAAACTTTTACCACACAGGCATTTTTTCAGGTGTTGCTAAATAAAAACAGCTTCAAATTGACAATAAGTGGATTATGAGCATGAATTTCATAAATATTTTTATCTAAATTAAAGCAAAATCAGGAGAAAAACTGATAAGGTCTTTGTTAAAACAAACAAAACCACACAAAAAAGTGTGTTAGGCTGTTTTTTAAAAAAAGTCTTTGCTTGGCTCTGGTGGCTTTCCTCAATCTGAAGTCCATAAGTAGTAGCTTTTCTTTCCAAACAAACGGTGCCTTCTGAATGTGGATAAGGAAGCAGGCAAATCAATTAGCCAGAATAAATAATAAAATGTTGCTTGGAGCACAAGGCAAGGATTCAGTCCAACAGTACTTTAAAGTTATGCAGACTTTAAAAGGAAGATAAACTGATACAAAAGTTCTGCAGCAGATTGAGTTAGACACCAGATTATAATTCTTTTATGGTTGCAAGCAAATAACTGAAACTCTAGGCTTCTATTTTCCATACATGAACACAATGAGATAGTGTTTCTTACTTTCAGGAGAGAAGTGAACATTGTTTCTCGAAAATGTCTTGTGTGTCATTTATTCCTATTGTATGGGGTTTTTTGGGCAGTGGGTGGGAGGTTAAGATAGGTCATTTATAAGCATCTTTTTGGAATTGTTCTCATGGCACGATAGAAACAAACAAAGGTCTTTGCTTGAGTCTCAAATTGGAATTCTTGCATTGCACATTTGAGAAATTTTATCAGTCATTTAGTTTATTGGAAAGTCTGCATGGAAAATTTTAGTTTTTTTATGGAGAAACTGAAGATTTTTTTTTTATCATATAGCTAATTTCTACATTTAACTGCTGGCACTCCATTATGGTGGATCTTATTAATTTCGTATTATGTGAACTTTTCAAATTTCCATAAACTATATATTTTTAATTACAAATGGTTAGGATTTGGTTTTCTATTGATGGACCACATGAAATCTTCCAAATGTGGGAATATATTTTTGTAAAATATTACTGAACAAACTATTGTAATCTCACAGTCTTCTTTCTAAATATATCCTCCACTTTTACCAGAGGTAACAAAAACATTATGCTAAAAGAATTTGAGCTAGTTGAGACCACCTCCCATTTCTAGGTTTGTGTTTATTTTGGTCATATTGAATTTGAAGCAGAAACTCTCTCAGGGAAGGAATGCAGTCCAAGAGCCTGGGTCCAGATGTTATGCTTTCCTTCCATACCAACCTAGGCCTCCGAGGCAGAGATCCCCCTCTCCGAAAACAAGACTTGGACAAAGTGCAAACGCCTCATTTCCTGAAATCTCATTGTTTAGGCCAACAAACAGGCAGGTCAACGTGCAGGTTGCAGAACTGAAACTGAACACCACCTCAGTTTCCCTGGATCAATGAAGTGTAATTTGAGGCTTGTGGTTGCCTGTCCAGCTTGGAGAACCAGCACAGAGAACAAAGGCTCAACCCTGTGGCCTTCAGATATTTGAGCAGTGAAACAGTGCTGCTGCTGTTCTCTTCTGCTGGCTTTTGGCTCAGGGCTGTGCTGTTTAGGTAGGGTAGGCATTAATTTTTTCTGATGGTTATGCCAGAAAATTCTCTTAGAGCAGAGGCAGCTTATGCTGGCCCTAGGTAGGTTAGCTGAAGAAGAAAAACAAAGCAACAACAAAACAAAGCCCCAAACCAGGAAAGAAAAACTTATTTGAGTTCTGCAGATGTTCACATAGACTGTTACAAAATAACTTCTTGGTCTGACTCTGTCAGTCGCTCTGTAAAATCAAGTCAGCAAAGAGCCCTTAGTGAACAATAAATGAAAAACTTGGCACAAGTCTGGCACTACATGCAGATTAAAGAACAGTAGATGTAACTGGCTGTGATACCTACGGCATTTTTAACAACTTGTAGGAAAGGTTAGAGCCCATAGCTTCTGCCCCCAGTGGGAGATGGCGCACACAAATGTGGGCTGTCTTGGCTGGAATGCTTCTGCAGTGTGACTGCTGCTTTTTGGACAGGGAGCCTTTTTTGGTCAGTAGAAACTCAGGCTCAAGCATTTTGTTTAGCTGCAGTTCAGGGTGTTAATTTATAATTAGGCTTCACTGGGATGTAATCAGATCCATACTTTTAGGGAGTAAAAGTATGGATTTTTGTATGTTTTTACTGAAGAGCTCATTAGAAGTTGATGGGAGTTGAGTGCATCTCAGCCCAATCAAGCACCTTTTCCTAAAGCACCTAATTCAATTGATTGGGGTGTTTAGTGACAAGAAATACTGTGTCAGCAGGACCTTAATTATTTAATCTATCTAACCACAGCATGAGTGTTATGGGTAATGCATGGAGGTAGATGAAACTTCTACATCTCATGTCTGAGCAGGAACACTGGGGAAGGAAAAAGGTAGTTTTTATTAGTAAGTATATGCAATATTGTACAGTTGCTGCTTGATATGTGCCACACCATATCTAACATGAAAATAGTTAGAATTTTATCTGTCAGCTTGCTCAAGTGTGACTGAACTCTAATACTAATAATAAATATGCAATATCGTATGTAGTTTATATGTTTTTCTGCTCTGTTGTAGATTATATCATCTTACTTAAACTGTGAGACAAGAATACTTCTTGAAAATTAATAGTTCTACAGGTAAGAACTGAGTTAACTAATTTTCTTTTTATAAAGACCATTGTTGTTAATAAGCATAAATAAACACTGAAGCATTCACTCTTCATGAACTACACTTTGGAAAGCTGAAAAAAAATCACTTGAGATGCTCACACTGATACAAGCAGGATATTTGAGAAAGACAGATGTCTGAAAGACAGATGTCAAGTGTGAGTGATGCTAGTATTTTGAATGCTTAGTACCTGGGATGTCTGTCAAGAAGGGATTTGTAAAGAATTGTCTTCTGACAGAAAAACGGGAGCCAGTTGAAAAAGTGGCTGGAGGTAATGGGCACACAGGCACCAGGTGTTGGCAGCATGACTCTGGTGCAGGCTGCTTGTCACTGTCTGTCTCATATTTTCAGATACCCATTGGGAGACCTAAAGTTCATGTCCAGGAAATGTCCCTAGTCCCTTCGGGGTTATTGCTAAGTAATAGCATGCCTGGCAAGTGAAGTTGTCATTCTTTGACTGATATCTCCCCTGGGGTAAACAAGAGGTAGAACTGCAGAGTAAAAAGTCCTCAGCTCTTTGTTTTAACAATCTGCTTAAACTCCTGCCTAGTGCTTAAGAGTCTTTTCAGGAGGATTGTTGAAAGATGCAATAATTACTCGGTTCATAATGGGAAAACTCCCACTTTGCTGGAGATGGTGTTGTAAATCCTTATAGTTAGAGCTGACCTAAAACCAAAAAGTGAACAGTTTTACCTTATCACATAATGGGGGGAGTTCTGTGTTTTTTACTTCTAATGAAGACTGAGACAATGCAGGTAAGCAGTTCACTTTACCCCAAATAAAAGATGGAGAAAACCAGAAATTTGATAGATGCTTAAAAAACCTATGATGTCCTTTAAGTTATGAACTGCCAATCCACTTTTCCGGGCCACTGAAAACTTTGTGAGCTATTTAATCTACAGAGCCCTTGCCATCCTTTCAGTTTCTTTCTTTTTGTATACATCTATTTCATCTTAGACCTTATAAACACAATACAGGAAGTTCCTGAAATCGGAGAATTAAACATTTTTCCATACCCATAGTGCTTCCTGACTGCACCATATTCTGTTACCTTGCTTCAGTATCATAAAGAGCCTGAAGTTGAGAAATTGTGTTGAAGTTCCTTTGGGTTTACGTTCTTGGAACTTCTCCTAGAGCAATTTCACTACTTAATTTGCATCTAGTGTTAGAAAATTTATAAGACTCTGGTGCTTTGTTACTTATACCTAGATTTTGAAAAGAAAGAGAATGAATGCCTGTTAATTTTAAAATAAAATTGTAGCCTTTTCTTATAAAAATGGATGTGCTAACCTTGAAATGCCAGTAAGTTGCATGGAGGTATTAAAAAAATAAAAAAAGCTATGTTATCTTCCAAACGTTATTCTTTTAAAATCAGTGCCCTCTGTGGCAGG
>WBNO01005285.1:0-26114 GCA_013400575.1 Peucedramus taeniatus | reverse complement strand
CGCCTGGCCGGCAGCGCGGCCCTGTGCGCTCCCGCCCCGGGGCGCGGAGCAGCCCGGCGTTGGTCACGAGCGCTGCAGTTTGCAGGCGCACATGCTGACAGGGTGCCTAAAGCCCGAAATGTCCTTCTGCGACTGCCAGAGGGTCTGTGCACAGCGTGTTGTATGAAGGCTTCCGTCCTTTCTCGTAATAGCAAACCTCAGCACTATAGAGTGCAGCTTCATTTATTTTGTTGTAAAAACTATATATATTTTGCTTGTTCTCTTAATTCTTATGTCACAAACTTCTATATATTTAACTGAAGGAGGTGAAAAGCAGTGCTTCGTTCTGAGGCATGGAAGTATGTAATGAATGAGGGAGATTCAGGGAAGTTCTCTTTGGCATGGATGCCTTAATTCCGTGTGAGAAAAATTATGAGGTTAGTGTGTGCCTCTCTGGGCTCACTCATCTGCTTGAGGTGGACCTAGGGGTGTTTTCAGAGAGCAGTCAAGTCTGTGAAGACAGAACTTGGGGTGAATTCAGAGGTGATAAGTTAACAGAGAGCATGAGGCATAACACTGACATCACTGGAAGTTTGTTGTGAAAGCAATTATAGCTTTGCATGTTTAGATGGGGAAGAAAACTGCATGATTCAGCTCTATAGAAATACAAACAAAAGAAGAAAAGCCTGACTCAAAGAAGAGAAAAGAATTTTAAAATAAATAGGTAGTAGATAACATTTATATGTGTTGGCCTTAACAGCAGCTGAGTGGTGTTCCTGACACTGGTGTTATGCTAACTAAAAATAAACATGAGTGAAAAGATGGAAGGTATGTTTAGTTTCAGGACATGCATCATTGAGTGATACACTGTGAGCTAGTTAGAGATCACTTAAAGCAAAGGCAAATATGTTTTTGCTGTCTAGTTGGGAAGCACAATCTTCATAGTTTCAAGATGTACTTAGATATTTCAGACAAGCAGGGAGAGCTAGGCAGATGTTATTGGCAGTTTGACTAAAATTTCTCTAACCTGTGTATGTTTTACCTAGCTGAAGCATATCAAGAGAAGATTATGCAATCTGCATAACTTTACACTCCAGTGGTTTTCCTGTGAAGGCATCTTCTAGATTCTGTACCAGTCAAAATACAAATTATTGAAGCATTTCCTGATCTTTAAAACATGGGAAAGTATCATATGTGGATATTATCTCTTTTTGACAGCACATAAAGGATTAAGCCAATGTGCATGACTCCCAAGCCTGTCTAACTGAGAACATAAACAGGAAATTAGGTGATCATATAGGACTCTTCTTCTGTATTGGAGTAACACAGGAGGAGAGTAATTTATTTAATGAAATGCCTTCACCTGCTGTTGAGAGTGTGGAAAACTGGAAGTTTGTGTTCCAAATCCAGGTGTACCTAACAGGTTGCAGGCCAAAGTTATCAGCTAGTGAGACTACCAAGGAGAGGCAGTGCCTCTGGGCCACCCATGAAGAGAGATGTGAGCTGAAAGGTACTCTGATGCATTTCCCTCTTGTTACTTAATCTGAAGCAATTAACTTAAAATTTCAGTACCCTGAACTTTACTGCATCCTTCTGTACTGACGTTCAGTTTTAACTTGGGAATGGATAACTAAAATCTGTTTTTTTGCCTGAATGTGTAACAATATGTCATAAGAATGATTTAAAAGCTTGGGGAAGAGGATCTTTATTCTGTGTATTGGTGTGTAGGGAATTGGCTTCTACTCTTGAATGCTGGAGCATTTTAACAGAGGATATCAACATTGCTAGGAGTAGTGTTTATTGCTCTTTGAACACAGATGGGAGTGAATCCTTTGGGAAGCTCTTGTAATCTCTTCAATCTTGCACTATTGCAAAAGAATAGACCTATTTTACTAGGACTCAGTTAACAGCTCCTTTTTTGAATTGGGATTGGACAACTTGATAAAAAGTTTAATGGTCCAAGTTATTATTTGGGCTGTTTTGCATTAGCAAATTCCTATCTCTTGAAGCTTGCAGCCTAAATAGGATGAAGGAAGAAACAGCAATGACAGCTCCCAGGACAAAGGTCTGTGTGGATACACAAGGCAATACTATGTACTTCTGATGAAATGCAGCACTTGAGAGGTGCGGTATTTTGAGTAGACTTGATTATTGTATTGTTTATTCTGTTTAGTTCTGCTGAGGGATCCTATCTGCTCCTTAACAGAAGTCTGTATATAAAACCTGGCAGTTGATCAAATATAAATTACAGTTTAGTTAGGATTTTGGATGCATAAAAATGACCCTAGAACAGATTTCTGTGTCTGTTTGCATTTGAGAGGTTTTCTGAGCTTACTGAGCTTTAACTAAAAGAGAGAAGAGAAATATTGATGAATTGCTATTCTGTATGTAATAGTCACAATTTGGATCACAGAAAATGTGAATTCTGTGTCAGGCCTGTGACTTGCATGACTTTTCACAATGGATAAATAGATAGATGGATGAAAAAAGGGTCTTTAACCTGACTCATAGTTTGTTAGCCACTTACCCTGTTTGTATTTTATTTTTCTACTTCAGAACTAGGACTCAGTAGCAGTAATGAGATTCATGCCATGTAACACAAATCTTGGTCTGAACTCTTGCTTCGTCAGCATTCTGCTAAAAGACTGGTTTAAAACTGTTAGTGCAGGGTGCTGAGTTAGCCCTGGCTGACACTGCATGTCTGCCCAGCTGCTCCCCTTCCTTAGAGGGGCAGGGGAGAAAGGTAGGGTGAGATTGTAGCTTCAAGTAAAGGCAGGAAGGTCACTTACTAGTTACAGTTCTGGGCAAAATAGGCTTGATTTGGAGTAACTGAATTTATTTGTTGCCGGTTAAAATACGGTCAGATACTAAGACAGAAAGACAGACATGAAAGTAACATTTTTTCTCTCCCCTTTCCCTGGCTGAACTTCATTCCTGTGCCCCTTCCCCTGTGGTGCGGGGGGCAAAGGTGTCATGGTGCAAGATAGTTTCTTTCTGCTGCTCCTTCCTTCTCACGTTTTTCCTCTGCTCTGGCATTAGCTCCCCACTGACAGTGGTCCTGCTTTGGAGCAGGCCCTCCACTGGGTACAGTTCCTTCAGGGCATATCCACCTGGCTTGGGTCCTCCCTGGTACCATGGAGCATCTCTGTCCCTCTCCTTCTCTGACCTTGGTGTTGGTTTTTTCTGGTGTTTCTCACTCTTTTCGTTCTCTTTTATTTTGTTCCGTGGCATTTTCTGCGCTTTCTTAAATACACTTTCCCAGAGGTGCTGTCAGTTGTGCTGAGGGGCTCAGTTGTGTCTGGCTGTGGGACTGTTGGACCCAGCTGGGCCTGGGGCAGGGCAATCCCTGGCCTTTTCCCCCCCGAGCTGCTCCTGCAGCCCCTCTGCTGCCAGCACCTTGCTGGTTATGACCAGTACAGCTGGATTTTCAACAACTGTAGCAGCTGGCAAAAAAGTCATCTGCTGCCCTGAAGGTCACAAAGATGCAGTCCTTGGATAGTGTGTAGCCTGTTCAGTGCCGTCCTCAACTGTTGGGTGTTCACATCCTGAGTATCACCTCTTGAATGGAACTGAGAAAAACCCCAAGTTGTTAGAAATAAAATCTTAGAGTGGTTTTCACTAATGAAACTTCCTAAATGTTCCCAACTGGTTTAACTAACTTAAAAAGGTTCCTTCTAAGAATGAAAATTTCTTCAGTTCACTTTGCTGGTTGAATTTTGCCTAACATTGCAAAGGAACACCATGATGGTGGAGAATGGTCCTGACAGTTAAGTGGATGCTTTGAGTACATAATTGCTTGCTCACGGAATATTGGAAGAGGTTAAAATGCTAAATGCTGGATATCTGAAGCTAATCTGAATGTATTTTGAAGTGCTCCCAGAACTGAGAAGCACAATTGGAAGCTAACAGTCACACTGCAAAGCTGATTGCAAGGCCATCATGTATATTTGATGAAACGGTAGCGTCTCAAAGGAAGTGTCTACAGTGGACTTCAGAATGAAGGTTGAATCTGCTCAGGGCATTTTCAGGACATCAGTATTCTTATGTTTTCTTTCCTTCCTTTGGAAACAAAATGAGGAAACCTGAGGTTGGTTCAGTAGCCAGCTGAATGGATAAAATAAAGGATCCGTGAATTTCCATGGGTGTTTCTGGACATTCATTGTTGCTGTAATTGGAATGTGACCTTGCTCAAGTTCAGTGAGATGTGTGGCTCTGTCTGGAAGAGCACTGAAGGGGCAAATTTTATAGTTCAAATGAGGTAGAATGATGTAGTTCTGTAGAAACTTTAGCCAGTGTGAAATATTGCATTACTATGGGGAGAGAATGCATGCCCAGGAAGTTCAAGGATCTATATGCTACCAAGAGCATTGTGACATTGCCATGAAAATAGAACATTACCTATAGGTATCAAGTTTGCTCATGGAAATACACCAGCATTGTAACACAATGTTTTTTTTACCTAGTGAATTTCTTACTACTTTTGCTATCCCGTTTCTGTTTGATTTGTCTTGTCTGGCATCTCTTCTCTGAGTGCCTTTCCTCTCAACACCTTATTTCTGTAGTCTCCTATTAGACCTAGTCTCACATTTAGCCTGGCAGAGTAATGGAACAGAGAGGAGTTAGTAGCAGAGTAGCAAACCCAAAGGATTATGAATTATTTTACTTGTCTAATTTTGTCACCTTCTATGCTGCTACCTTATCTTGATATAAGTAGAACCTAAAAATAGAAATCTTATCAGTTTTCATCTGTTTTGCAGCCTTGTGAAATACAAGACCTCAGATGTATGGTTAAAGCTTATCCTCAGAATAAACAAGGGATTTCTAAACCTCTTAGGACTCATGCCCTACTTAGAAGGTGTTTACCAAATTTGTTTGTTTTTATACATACAGTTTGTAGTGTGATTTGTATATGCAAAGCTTTCCTAAGAAATTGGCATCTCTACCATAAAAGTTTGCAGACCATGTGGCATGCCTTTTTGCATGTCCACCAAAGTAGAAGTGGAGGACTCTCTTCATTTGTTACCTTCTTGGTTTCCCATCTATTGCATTCACTGTCACATTTACAGAACAAGATTACTAAGGACAGACATTTTTCTGAATGAAGAGCAAAGGTGGTGACAGTACTTAGATGTGTTGTCTTCTTTTTGACTGACAGCTTTGTTTCTTCAGATAGCCAGGGGTGTTACAACAGTGTAAGTGATGATGTGGATCGTCTGCTTGTACTCACACTGCATGTTCATCTGGAAGAGAAAATGCTAGCGTGTGATTTCACAAGTAGCCAAGCTGGTCTAACACCTCGCTGCTATTATGTAGAGTAGTTCTTTCTTCCTGCCTTTAATCAAGCTGCTTCTTCTCTATGCAGCTTCTCCTGGTTATGTGTTCCTGGCCTCTCCCTTGTGTTGAGGAACACCAGAGGTGGGAATTACTGTGCTTGGCCAGCAGAAAACTCTGTGCTTCTTGTTCTGGGGCCTGCTGTGTCTGCTGGCTTGCCAAGCTCATTTGCCTCCCACAGGGGTCTGAGTAGTGTAACAGCTGGTGGAGAGAACAGTAGCAGCAGCCAGTGGAGGGCAAAGGTGAGGGGAACTCTGAGGAAGCATGTAGTGAGTCTTAGTGGAATAAGCTAAGTATTTTGGATATTTGGGGCTTATAACTGCTTACATTTATAAGGATATTTCTATATATTATGAATCAAATTATTTTAGAAATTGGATGTCTCATGTTGGGTTGATTGCATTTTTGCCTTGTTTAAAAGTTACAAGAAATGGTAGCCAGATTTATCCTTGAATAGATACTGATATATATCTGTATTTTAGCTGCTCTCAGTTCCTTTAAACTAACTTCAAGGGTTAAAGGTTAGGATTAACTTTTCTATAGGGAAGTAAATTCATTAGCATAAACTGAGGATCATTGATACCACTTTTGTTTGGGTTTGATTTGCATGGTAGTAAAGAAGGGGGCAGAGGGTCCTTAACTTACCAAATATGAGCCATTCTCCTTCCCTACCAAATCTGGGCCATTTCTCCTCCCCACAAATCTGTCTTTTTAAGAATGAAATCTTAGAATTTAATGGTTCAGTTCTTCACAGTTTTCTCTGCAGTGAATACTGTTTAATTTGAGCTGATAAGGAGTGACTGAAGATAATAACTTTGTTAAAAGCAAAATGGCAAGACACTGAGATGAATTGGAGGAAGTAAGGATGTCTGGCTAATAGTGTGAGGTGGGTAGCCAGATCTTTAATAATTGGAGAGCATTTGACCTCTGCTTCAGGCTGTGGAGGGAGATGCTGAATCTGGGCATTTCTCTAGTGTTAGCAAATGTGTGGCAGAATGCACAGAGCAGTTTTTAGTAGCTGCTCTGATCAGTGATGTTATCAGTTTCTCAGGAGTTACTTCAGGAGGTGTTGCATGAATTTCTGCAAGTTCCCACCCCACTGATGACCTGTGTGTGATTGGTATGATTCCACTCAGAATTTGTATGCATAAGCTGAAATCCTTTGCTATAATCTCATATTATCTAGAGTTGTAAACTGTGCTTCTTTAATAAAAAGTGGGCTGGAAATACCTTTTATTTCTAGAATTTTGAATGCAGCTCACCTGAGACCGAAAACTTGGTTTATCTCCATAAAACTTTTGCACAGATAACCAAGATATGAAAACAGCAACAGCTTACAGGCCCTCCCGTATTTTTCTGCAGTTAATTATATGAGCAAGTTGTAGCTCATCTTTTAAGTGTGCCTTATCTCAAATTCAGATTTGCGTGGGCTTAGCTTACAGCTACACTTCTGTTTTTCTTTTTACTATATAATTGCAGTCTCTTTACCTTAATGGGAAGAAAATGGTGTGCATTAATCAAGGCTTTAATGGGACTGCATTAGAGCTGGGTTTAAGGAAAGGCAAAATAGGGACCTGTTGTTTTTAGAACAGCTGGTAGAATAAAAACAGAACAAACAAAAAAACACCACAAAAAATGAACCCCACCAAAACACCAACCAGCCATGTTACCAAAAGGTAAAAAAAGGTGCTTTCTGTCTTAACACTGGTAGTTATGTGCCTGAGGCAGTTGTCTCTGAGACTGACAGATATAGGGTACTGTCTTTCAAGAATTAACCTGGGGCTTCCGAGGTGGACCCGGAAAGCTGGAGGAGAAGATTGGAAATGGTAGAGAACTGCAAGGTCTTGCCTTCTGGGGAGCAGAAGCTCATCTATGTGCTTTCATCTGAGCTTTGGGTCATCCCAAAGATGAAAAATCTCTCTTCTGATCTGGCAGTTAGTTAGTGGTTCTGGTTTTTGTCAGTCATTTTCTTTATCTTTTTGTGACACCAAAAGTTGGATTCCCTTGTTTTCGTCTCTCAAATTTACACTGTGCTGCAATATACCTGTTTGGTAGAGAATGGACAAGAGCCACTGTCCTTATGACATGACTTGGTTTTTGCCTTCTATCTAATTGTGTCTAGTATTTTATTGTTGTTGTTGTTAGTAGCAACAGGAAAATTGTTTTGTCCTTTGAGAAATAAATCATGGCAAGAAGCAAGATTGGAATGAATTCCTAGCTATCAGAGCATGTGCTTTTCCTGTTCTCCCAGTCATTCTTTGATCTTTGTAACCTAAACAAAACATAGATGGGAAGAAGCTAAATTTTGGTCGTTGTTCCTCAGTGTGGCTGATAGAATTGTTTACAGTTAAACACTCAAAGATGATGATGGTCCTGTTTCCCACACTTTGTGTTCCCAGTCTTGGGTATGACACACATTCTTATTTCTTGGTTTTACATTGTATTTGACTGAAGGGGCCAAGTTTTATTCAATTGTAAGCCTTTCAATATTCTAGATGATTGTGACTTCCCAGGCTTGATTATTTACTGTTCTGATGGCCTTAATATTTCACAAAATTTGGTGAGCTTGAATATAAAAAAAAAATAGTTTGAAACAGTTTTCTGTTCTTAATGTGTGTCATCATAAAATAAATTTCAGTTGTAGTCGTACTTTGAAAGTAAATTTGCCTATGCATAATAGATTGGAAAGCCTATAATATTTTTCTTCAAAGCAAGTTTTGGCTGTCAAGCAGGAAAATTGTGAAGATACTATATATCTGCACAGTAAAAAGGTGCCATGCCCATGGTGTATTTAAGGGGCAGAGAAGTGAATGATTGTATATAATTAAAGATGTTAGTAAGTAAAATTAAATTTCTTTGAACAGCTGACTCTGTATTTTCTACTTCTGGTTTTACATGTGTGACATCTGCATCAGTGTGCAACCTTTCTGCCAGTGGTGCTTGTTGGGCTGTACATATTCTGTGGATGCTTTTCTGCTGTCTCCAGAGACCTGGCTGGACAAGATCCTCTAGTTGATCTTGCTTGGATTAGGGATATTGGACAAGATGGTCTCCAGAGGTCCCTTCCAACCTCAGCCATCCTCTGATGCTGTGAATTCTTGCTGCAAAGTAGTCAGTGATGGAATCAAAAGTGACATCTGTATATATATGTATATTGTTTTTCTCGTTTTTAATGTAAACCTTGTAGAAACCTAAGAATAGTTTTAGCATTCATTTTAATTTAAGTAGCTCCTGGTCCAGATTTACTGAGTGCTGAGCACAAAGTTAAATGAGTACTTGGAGACTTGTACTGATATTCCTCTTCAAGCCAATGCTCTTACTCATGGTTTGATACATTGTGAACAAAGCAAATGTCTGCTTTAAGTGCACAGTCAACTTGTTCCTGGGTGAAAAACCATGTGTTTCATGCTTTTTCTGCCAGATGAATATGAAGTCAGTTCTGGATCCAGGATTTCCAGATCCTCATCTGGAAGAAAGCTCAGTTTTTAGATGGCCTTCTTAATAAATGTTCTGTGGGACACTACAAGATTTTTCATGTTTTCAGCTGTTTTACAGAAACTTCAGTCTGAAATCTTTGTCTGGTTACTATATGGAGCAATTGGCCCCTTTGGGATCCTTCTTGCTGCCTACCACTCCTAGATAAAATTCCTTAGGGGTTTTTTTTGTGTTTTTGTTTTTTTTTTCTTTTTTTAAAATTTGGGCACAGTGATATTCCAAAACATTATAGGATGTCTGAGGGAAAAATCATCATAAAATACTGCAGCATGCAGCCCTTCAGGTACTCTGAGCCTTCAGTTTTACCTTTAGAGAGACTTAAGAGTTTTAGGGATTGAATAGGACTAGTTTCTTTTCTCAGTCCCAAGTTTGTTTCCCTCTGGGAAGGGTTGAAGCATCAGAAGGGAGTTTACAAAGCAAATCTCAGCTTCCTGGAATTCTGCACATCAGTGTATGGTGCCTTTGGGATCCTGGAAATCTCATACTTGTCCTCTTTACCCCTTGTCCCTTTCCTACCCTGATTTTTTTATTATTATTATTTTTTTAATAGTCCTGAGTTAGGACTTCAGGTTTGGTTTTTTTTTTTTTTTTCTTTCTGGACTCCAGGACAGAGCAGATGAAGCAGCAGCGTCTTCTATTCTTACAACTCCATGCTTCATCTAATTAATCTCACCTGATGCAGTGACTTCATTTGACACTAATGATAACCATGATCTCTAGACTTCAATGCATTTGGACAGTTGGGCTTTTTAAGAGTCTAAAATAAGTTACCTGAAATATTTAAGATTTTGGTGAAAGGGTGAAATGGTACAACATGTGATGTAACATGCTTCTAGATTTATCTGTGTGCTTACAAGGAAAGATTAAAGTTTGTTTGGACAATCAGATTCTGTAGGTATTTTGCTCTGTATTTCCTATTCCTAAATACATCCTATTCAAATTCAGATTCCTAGGGCCTGAGCCTGTAGTTGAGCCTCTTTGCTTAAATCATTGTGGTAGGAGATTTTATCCTAATTATGCACTTTTTTCCTTGCAGCTGTGTAATTCAGAGGAAAGGGAAATGAAATGCTAAAAATATTTCTTTTAATCTATGCCATTTGGCATATAAGGAAGAAAGAGTGTCTTTCTTGCTGTAGATGTTGAGCTGTTGAGGGAGGTTCCATAAATAACATGCAAATATTGTTAGCAGAGGATCATGTGTATTCTTGCCAGTGTACCACAGCAGCATGATATGGATGTTTAATTGTAGAGAAACATCTGGTGCATGGAGACTTGATAACAGGGGGAGGGTTGTTGATAGTTGTTGCCATAGTTGTGATAGCTGTTGTTTTCCAAGAGGTATGTTTCCCTTATACTTTCCAAGTATTTCCTTCTGAAAAAAGTAATTATGAGACCCTTAAAAAAATTTCTGCATTAATAATAGGAACACTTGAGAAACAACATATATAGTAGTCATGATCTAGACAGATGTCAGTGTTTTGCTTTGGTTTTTATCTGATCCACCACAGGAAAAGTAATACTTTACCAGAACAATTATTTGGTGCTCCACAGAACAACAGGTAGCAAGCAGGTTCATTAGTTCTATTGAGACCACGTCATCATTCACTATGATGTATCTTGGTGTACTCTGGAATTGAATTAACTTTTAAAGTCACTTCTTGGAGTGAATTCTGAAGGCAGGAGAGAGCTCCTAATCTGTATTCAGCTATGTTGTTTTTTTTTTTTTTTTTTGTTTTGTTTTTTTTTTAGATATTCCTCTTACCTAGCCTGCTAACAACCCCTGGGTTCTTCAACAAGTGCCTGGAGGTGGTGGTAGCATTCATCAGAAAGATTACTATTTTTGCGTCTTAGCATGTGATTCGGTGTATGGTTCAAGATAGACCATGGTTTTAACCTAAGTAAATATTAGTATTATAAGTAATCTTCATCATTCTTGACCAAGGATAAAAGAAGAATAATCTTCTATTTTAATTCCATTTTTCTGTGAGTAACTGCTTCAGATCCTGGTACTGTGGTGAAGAATTTGCTTCAAAAAGCAGATATTAAAAATAAAGTAGCAAAGTGGCTTGCATGATGATATTTTTAGAGACTATTTTACAAAGGCAAATCATTGTGTGCTTTTTCCCATCCCCTATTTATGCCAGCCTGTATTCTTATTTTGAAGATGATTCATATTGATCCATATTGCAAAGAGGGATAGCCATGTCTACACAAGGCTCTTCTCAAGCATTTTTTACAAATGTCTAAGCTTTCTCTAAGCTGAAAAAGAGCAGCTGACATGAAGCATCTGTTTTTTGGTTTTGCGTTGAATGCTAAGAGAAATGGGCCTTTCACCTAAAGCATCCTTGAGTTTGCCTTGAGTTCCAAGGTGCTCAGAGTTGTCTTTGATTACAGGCAGAGGACATCCTGTTAGTCAGGCGATTGTTTCAGTGGTACTGTGATGTTGGAGAAACAGATGAGCAAGTTAGGCTGTTCTTGTCCAAAATGGTTCTGCAATGCAGTTGTGATGTAAGTCATCAAATACCCCCTTAATCTGCTAAGTAATTGTTGTTGATGAATTCTTCAGCAGAAAAATAGATTAATAAGAGGGAGTCTTTCCTTTAACCAAGAATTTTATACTGAGCCATAACTGTGTGAATTTTCTAAAAGTGGGATACTGGATTTCATGGCACTGAAACTGTTTTTGAACAGTTTTTCTTCTGGCTGAAGGAACACTAAACTTTATGTTATCAAATTTACACAGTTTAATTCTGTCTCTAGAAAGTGTCTAATAGAAGAATATCATCTAGATCACTCATACTGTGCTGGAAGAAAAAGAAAAGCAGTTTCTTCTCAAACAGTTTTTACGTTATTTCAGGATGTCTTAAGGGATAGCTATAACTAATGGAAAACTCTGCTAGAGCTATGGCTTCATAAATGGTTTCCTTCAGAAATGTCCATGTAATTGGAATTTTGTTACAAGCACCATTGAATGTCATTCTTACTGGCACAGAATGGTTGATGCATAAAGCCAATGCTTTGTTAATAAAGTACTTGCTCAGTAATAATTTGATTTAAAAGTTTGTTGCCAATATCTGGCCCTGATTGAACTGACTTAGCAGATGAGTGACTTGGTAAATAAGAAAATTCTGCTTTGCAGTGGCTTTTATGGTTTGCAGTCTGGGACCTGTTGTTTTCAAGTGTTAGTCATCAGCAGCTGCACCAGTGCAGCACTTCTGTGATGAAAGCCAGTCTGACAGTAACTCTCCTCTCTGTCTGTCATGGTGCTGTGTCTCATGATCTACAGCAGTGCTACAGGGAAAGGCTGAGCTGTGCTGTGTATGAATGACCTAGAAGAGCAGCTTTTGTTTTGCCGCTCGGTCAGATCTGTGTCTAAGTTGCAGCTGCTGTTTTCTCCTCTCCCACCTTTCCTTTGAAGGAAAGTATGGGCAATACACATCACTGTGCTGTGACTGTCTCTAGCTCTGTGTGGATCATTAGCTTCTCTGACTGGCATCAAGGATGGGAACAAAATACCTGGGTCCTTTAGACTACTTTGATTCTCATCTTAAGGATAGTTTCAGAGCATGTGCCAGCTTCAACCTAAGGCCTCGTTCTTGCTTGTGTCCTGTCTTTAGAAACATTAAATTTCTAAAGTTTTCAAGTCATTATCAGAGAGGTGAAGCTTGTCTTAGGGTCAAGGGGGGAGGATGAGAGAGGAAAGGGAGAGGATAAATTTAAGTTTTCCAGAGATGGCTTCTTGTTTCTCTCCTCTTCTTTTCCCCATTGTGAGAAATTCTGCTGTGTATAAGAGAGGAATAATCTTACAAACTTTCTGTAGAGTGCTAGATCTATGTCTATTCTTGTCTTGTTCTATTGTGGCCTCACAAATGGGTGAGAATTGGGTCTTCTAAAGTTGGTCTTCCTCTTTCTGTAGTGTAGCTGATATGGCTACACTTAGCTCTTGCATGTGCCAGTGCTGTTGTTTGGTTACTTTTCCTCATTACTAATAGAGATGATTTCAGCACTTTGTTTTACAAATCCTCATGCCTCAAGGTATGTATTTTTGTACCTAGCAGTGAGAGGTTTATTGTCTTTTTATTTGATGCCTGACCTGTTCTTTGGCTCTTGTGTTGTAAGAATCCAAACTAGTTGTTTCACATGCTTCCTTGACAGTTTTGCAGTTTATATAAACAAAACAGGTCTGGCAGCTGGTGCTGTTCTTATCTCAACAGTACAGTTGTTCTTACCTCATTATCCATAGAGATAGGTGTGCTGTATTTAACTTAATTAAAGAAATGCTTGTTACAAGAGTGTGGACCAGAACAATTTTTAGGACCTACTTGAAGGATTGCATATGAGAGGGAAAGGTACATATGATACTTTCTTCCTTGGCACTTCTGAAGTTCTGCTATTTGAAGTGTTAAAGAATGTCAGTGATAGACCTTACTCTTTTCATTGTAAACAGCCTTGGTGGTATTTCAGCTCCTGAACCAAAGCACTTGTCTTAGAGTGTCATTTAGATTCCTTGCTATGTTTGACAGTCTTGTTTCCTCAACCATCTTTGGAAATGGAGCTTGCTCAGTGAAGCATTAAACTGAATAAAAGGAAATAGAAATATTACTTTTTAAATGAAATACTTTGGTTTCCATAAGTACAGATCAGAGAGAAAGTATCAACTTGCAAATCCCTTAAAACATAAAGTAACCAGTTTGACATATTTTCACCCTTTTAAAAAGTTGCCACTTAGTTTTAAAAGTACAATTAATAAAATTAATTTTCATTGTTCTTCTCCCAAGTTGGACATTACCATGCTGACCAAAAGTATTATTTTCAAGGTCCACTCATGTTTGTTAATCCCCTTTTTAAAGGGGCTCATAAACAAAAATTGTTTACTCAGACTTTGGAGTCTTCTGAATGAGTAAAATACCTGTCCTGAAAGGACCTCCCAGTGACTGAGTCTTTGAAAGGCAATTAACTGCATAGAGGGAACTGAAGTTCAGTTTTTAAGTTTGGAGTGGGTCTCTGATCTCTGAGAGCCTTTCACACAGCCCATGTTAAACTCCTTGAACCAAGCTAACCTGCCTTGAATTACTGTACAAAATCAGTTGTCTTTTCTGTGCATGCAGTTTAAACTCTTTGATTTCCAGAGAGATGGAATAATTGCAGAAAGTGCAGTTCTCCAGAGTGTTATGCTAAAGCTATCTTTGATCAGGGTAATGTTGATCGTAATATCTGATTTTGTTTGTAATAATACTGTGGCTGTGGTGATGAAATGTGGGATTTGGAGTAAGTCTGTAACAAAGGAGATTTGGGTTGAAGTACCGTGTTTGGATTTGGTCACTTTAATTTCTTGTTTAGTTTGCAGCTTGAAGCTGAAGCTACACAAGCTGTTGATTTTTATCAATTATGCTATGGTTTTGTTTGAAGAAAAAGAAGGAAAAAGAAGACTGCAACAAAATAGATACTGAGTATCTTTAAAAATGAAAGAATCATTGTAGCATTTTTTTTTGGAGAATTTATTTATTGCACTTACAATTGTCTGTACCATTTGTGCTTTTTAGTATATGTATCCGAACTTGCATAAAATATGTTGATATTGATGGAAATAACTCATTTTGATGGAAAGGTCTCATGAAATGAAGCATTATGGCCTACTGTGTTGTGCAAAGGGGAACACAAGCCTCTGACAGTCTGGTGGGTTGTGTCAGAGTATGAAAGAACTGGCCAAGGCCATTACATGGACAGTCATTTTTTTGAAGGTCCTTGTGATGGAGGGTGATTCTTGGTGACTGGAAAAAGGTACATATGGCCATTTGCAAGGAGGGTCCAGGGACTGGAGGTTGATCAGCCTAACCTTAGGCTCTGAGAAGATTAGGAAGTATGTCCTGGTAGGATAAGGAAGTGATTGGGATCAGTTGACATGGGTTTATCAAGGACAAAACAGCCAGACAGCTTTTGATGAGAAGTGACTGACTGTAGGGACAGAGACAGTGGTTGGAGTCAATGGACAAAAATTGCAACAAGGGAAATGTTGAGTAGATAACAAACTAAAAAATTCTAGAAGAACAGCCAAATGTTGTGCAATGTTATCTGGAAAGGTCTTGTAATCTGTAGAAATTCTCAAAACTGTGTATAATCCTGTGCCTTCTCTAATGTTGAAGTATGTGTTTTATTTCTTTTTCTTCATTTAGTTTGAAATATCTTTCATTGAAATATCTTTTAGTTTTCATTTTTGCTGAACAGACTTTAATGAAAGAATGACAAAACTAATGTAAATTGTTTCAGGCAAGCCTATGTGGCTGGGGTGGGAAGCAGTCTGGGATTTCTGGCTTGGGCCCTTTCCTAGGGGAGTGCAGCTGACAGTGACTGTTGGGGCTGGTGGCTGTTGCTGCTACAAGGCAGTGGAGCAGTGGAGGCTATGGGCAAGGGATTTCAAAGCCTGGTGCTGGTCCCTCCAGGTGCTTATGCTGACAGCTTCTATTGCCCCTTTCCCTGCTTTTTGCTGACTATGATATAATGTGTTATCCTTGTTTATTTTCTAAACACAGAGAAGACTCTGTAAGCCATATTAAGCCATATGAGCACATAAATGTGCTCATTCCTCACAGGCTCGCTTGTTCCCTGCTGCAGCTAACAGTGGGTTTCTCATACATTACCAAAATATTTCTTATTTACTGTAGAACCTTCTCATTCTAGTTCTGTTCAGACATTGTTTGCAAGACATGACTTGGTCTTTTCAAGTCCCAGAAGGGTGATGACTTTTACAGCACTCTTCTGACTAGAGGAGTAACTCAACACATTTCAGTAAAAGAAGTTTAGTGGTCCTGTCTAAGGGTGAGGTAGAACATTACCAGTTTGTTGAATTTTGGAAGTGTGCTGGGTGCAGCTTTGCTAGGCAGCCTGGTATTGCATTATACCTTCAGGTCTGAGAAGTGGTGGAAAGCTGTAAGAAATGGGGAGAAGGATGAGAAATGGATTGTCATACTGAAAATTTGGAATGGCTGGAGCCTTAAAAAGGTCTGAGGGAGATCTACAGAGAAGATATGGGTGGTGATCACAGACATAATGAGGGACATGTAATTTCAAATAAATAATCCAATATCCAATATCAGTATTTGTATTTGAAACCAGTTTTTTTGGTGAAATGAGTATCAGAAGTGTATCTTGTCCTGTTCAGAGAGCTACATAAAGCTTTGGAATCAAGTGCTGCTTTTTGAGGAGGAAGGGGAAAATACTGACTGGAGGTTAATGTTTTAATTCTTTTTACCGTAGAATGCAGGAGACTTGATTCTACAGTGAATCAGGCAGGGAAAAGATAAATTGAAAAGTAAAACAAAATATCACATGACGTGATAAACCTGAATACTTAATGTTGTGTTTGCTTTGGTTTGTTTGTGTTTAAAATTCAGGCAATGTTAGTGAAATAAAATTATTTCTAATACTTCCTGTGTTTGTTGTTTTTACAGATGACATGGCAGAGCTGCTTCTTGGGGAGTCCAAACTAGAACAATTTTTGAAGGAAAATACTCTTAAACACAGTAATAGTCCCCGGGGCCCCCAGCCAAAGCTGACTGAGGTCAGGAAACATCTCACGGCAGCACTTGATAGGGGCAATCTCAAGGTATGTAAGTTGGCCTGAGCAAGAATTAGAAAAGGTGAAATTAATTGAAGTATTGACGAAAGGTTCCTTAAATTATTTTTGCAGGTTCTGAAAGTGGGATTAATACAAGAGAGCATTTTCTCTCAGAACTTTCTAATGTTCATAATCATTCTGGTCCTTCTTTTTCTTAATTGTTGTTTTAGCTACTACGTCAGCTTACCTCTTCTGTACTCAACATCCATCTTTTCAGAGATCAAAAGAAGCTTATTTTACAGTCATCTGTATCTTAGTGGCTTCTGGGAGTATTAATTTCTCTTTCTTTTCTCTCTTCTTTCCTCCATTAGTTCTTTTTTTCAAGACATTTATTCTCCCCTGATACTTTGAAATGGTGTGAATTAAATATGTAGGCTGTGGAACATATATCATTAAGTTTTGATGCTATGTTATTTTCAACTGTGCTTGTGTTAGAAAAAGAAGTCATATGAGGAGTTGTAATGATAGGCTGCCTTTAAATAGTTTTATCACCTGGAAAAGCTAGTTTCCAACTGAGAGGTATTTCTGGTACATGTGTAAATACGCATGTGAACATCTAAAATGGCTGGTAATGCTTTTCAGTAGCTTGCTGGAATGAGATTTAGTGAATTCCTCCCTACTTCAAGCTTCTCAAATATTACACAAGACAAAATTTTTTTCATTTGTTGCTCTGTTAGAAGAAGTATTCTGGGGGTGACAGAAAACATACTTAATAATTATCAGAAAGAATAAGGTGTGTTTTCTCAGGGAAAACCCTTTCTTATTTCTCTTCCTTCTAGCCAGAATTCCTACAAGAAGCCAACCTAATAATGGCCAAATTAAACTATGTGGAAGGTGATTACAAAGAAGCTCTGAACACATATGCTCGAGTTGGTGTTGATGACTTGCAGCTGACTGCAGTGCCACCGTATCGGCTGCGGATGATTGCTGAAGCATATTCTACAAAAGGTAAGATTGCTCTTTCCAGTGTCATAATGTAGAAGTAGTTTTTTAAAAGTTAATTTATATCTTGTTCAAAGATGAAGAATTTTTTCATTTGAATGTCATCTATACAGTAGTGGAGTGCCATATTTGTAGATAAAATAAGAGGATGGTTTGGGTCCTTTAAATTATTTTGAGCTTGTGATAGTTGACAAGACTTTTGCCTCAATTACTATTCTAACTGTGCTGTCACCTGATCAAATTTTTTGAGTGTGTGTATTTAAAAGTCCTTCCATATTTGTCACGGTAACTGTGGCTAGTTGCTAGAAGTATTATCACTGTTGCTGAAAGTTAAGGGCTACAAAATGCAGTGCAGTTTTCTGGTGGCTGTGGGCAGAATGGAGAACTTTTGATTCACAGGGATGCCTTTTATTGAATGTTAAAATGCTCAGCCTAAGCTAGGTTGCATAGCTAAATTGCCACTTAATTGAGAAGAGTATTAATAACATGATAACTGACTTAAAGCAATGCATCACTTGTGCACTTTTATTTTTGAATTTTTCTAATATGAATATGGATTTCTTCAAAAATTCAGAAAGTGAAGGTAGTTAAAAACCATTTTCTTCACTACCCGAGTATAGTGAAAATTGTAATGCTGGCCTTGTGTCTTAAGGTGGCAGTGCCACTTCAGTTTAGAAAACTGTAGTAGACTTAGGGCTGGTCAGTGTTGGGGAAAATGGCAGTTTGTATGCCAGGGGTTTATTAGAATTTACTGAGTGAAGTGTTTGCTTTGGTCTGCTGTGTTTAAGCATGGATTTGGTTGCATATGTACTTTTTGTTATGGCAAGAGGAATGTCAAAGGCAGCAAAAAATTTGAGAGACTTCTGTAGCTTTGATTGACAGTTGATCAAGGATTGTTTTCCACCATCACAGTCCTCCAGTAAATGTTAGACAAGCATGAGTCATGTCCTATAGAGATGTCAAGGAAATAAGGGAACTAACTGGTAGCAGGGACAAAAGGATGTTTCATAAGTGTGGTCACTATTTACATTAAAGTGGGAAGTGGGAGTATCAGGGGAATTCTTGTATATGATGTAAATCTGCTCAGTTTTCTCAAACAGCATCTCTGTGGGCTTTAGAGCAGTACACTTCTACTCAGGTTTGTGGATTTTGGCTGTTCTTTTTGTTTTGTTTTTTAAATCTATGAGGATGTCTGTTGAATTTGTCATGTTCTTTCCATGGACTTGAACAACTTTAAGAACCTAAATTTGCTTTTATCTCCAAGGAATTTAATTGAATTTTTTCCCAGAGTTCAGCTCTTCTTGCTCTGTCTTACTTGGCCTCATAAAAATATAAACCAGTTGAAACCATAGTGGCATAAATTTTGCACATAAAATTAGTATTATTAATTTTACGTAATTCAGACATAAGGTATTAGAAAATAGAAATCCAGATACCTTTTCTACTTTGGAATGTTTTGTTGTTCAGAAATTAAAAAAAAAAGAGAACAGAAACCCAGCGTATTTTCTGTCTAGATGTGTGGGCTTTTTTTCTTCTGATTTCAAATTTCATTCTTAAAACATTGAAATCTGTCATATGAGGCCTGATTTGTCTTGATGGGACTTCATGACTTTTGTCAGTTCTGTTGGGTGACTGGCTACCAGTTTGCCTGAGCAAACTCTTGGGGCTTTTTTGTTCGTTTGTTCATGTTCAGGAACATATTTTTTTGCTGTTGTGTTTCCAGTTTGAGTGAAATTGCAGGACAGTTTGGATTGGAAGGGACCTTAAAGATCATCTCGTTCCAAGCACCCTGCTATAGGCAGGGACACCTTTCACTAGATCATGTTGCTCAAAGCTCCATCCAACCTGGCTGTGAACACTCTCAGCAAGGGCTGGGGCATCCACAGCTTCTCTGGACTGCCTGTTTCAGTGCCTCACCACCCTCACAGTAAACAATTTCTTCCTGATAGCTAATCTACACCTGCCCACTTTCAATTTAAAGCCTTTATCCCTTGTCCTATCCCTACATGATCTTGTGAAATGTCCATCTCCAGATTTCTTGCAGGCCCATTTAGTTACTGGAAGGTGATTTAAGGTCTGCATAGAACCTTCTCTTCTCTAGGCTGAGCAACCCCAACTCTCTCAGAAGATTAAAAAATTTTAATTTCCTTTCTTCTCCTGGTAAAGGATTGCAAGAATATAGTCTTCTGTGTGTTCTAGAATGAGGTGGTAATCACAGAGCAGTCTTAAATTTAGTATTCAAAGTCTGGACAGGTTTAGAGTAGCTGACAACTAAATAGCACATGTTTCTACCCAGTAGTGTACATTTAATTCTCACTCTCTTCACCATTTCTGGTCGATGTTCTTATTTCTCCTTTTAAGAGTGACTGTAAACTTTACAGTCTGAATTCAGAGTCTCTTCAGAGGTGACTGAGGCTTGTAAGTGTTATCCAACTAAATACAAGTTATTCTTACAGAGATTTTGTGCTTCACTGGGATTTTTATTTCTGCTTGTATGTACAGGGATAGCTGGATTATAGAAAGTTTATAAAACTCTTTGGAGTATTTAGATTGTATTTCTTTGGCAGTTATAGCACCAAGTTATTAAGCAGTGAGGGACTGTCCATGCCTGTTTGCAAGCATTGGCCCAACTACACATCTCTATGTGGCACCATTAGATACCATTAGATACCTGCTGAAATTTCCCCATTTGAATCCAGTTCCAGTGGATTTGCTGTCTTGTATACTATTGTGTAGTGATGTTCTTACCACTGAGAAGGGCAGAGGGCAGATAACAAATGGATGTTTTTAATGGCATTAATTTTTTTTTCATTATTTAGTGTGGGACCACCTCCATGTACTTACCTTTCCACTGTGAGGCTTCATTCTGTAACCTCAGAGGTGATGGACTGAGAGGGATGTGTGAGTTGACATTTCTTCTTCTACAGTTGTTACAGGGTACTTATGTGAGCATGTTGCACTGTAACCACAGACAGTTCCACAGCTCACAACAAGCCCTTGGAAATGACCTGCTTTCCAGATGGCTCATCTTACTCCTGCACATGGAACACACAAAGTATGTCTCTCTGTTCTTCACAGCCGAGGAAGGGACTGTATGGGTGTATGGATGCAACAAAGTACAAAATGGATTCAAGCTAAATTTTGCTGGAGTTTTATCTACTGACAGCTAAAAAGAAGGGGAAGAGGAACACTAGTAGTGACAGTGGTGGGGAGAAAAAATGGGGTTGGAATATGGAAGGGAAAAACAGAGAACAAAGCATCTATTGCCTGTGGTGCACTCGTGAAGGGGGTCCTCACATTTTTATTACATAAATGAGTTAAATGCTTATATATGTATCTTTAAAATAATGCTTTTAATTCTTTATGCTGCTTACAGCTTTAGTTGTGGACAGCATATTTAGAAGACTATATATGAGAAGAGGCATAATATGGAATGATAGTAAGTCAAGCCAAGGATTCAAAGACTCTCAAGCCCAGCAAGGAAGATTAAATGATTGTTATTATTTTATTGGAAATATCTTGTTAGTGAAATGCTGCTTCAGCTCTTCCAAAGAAAGTTTCTTGCTAGATTTGTCAAAATGCAACATTGTAAAATTTTAACAAATTTTTAAGAAAATCCTATCAACTTACCTTTTGAAATATTTTCTATTTCCTTTACATGTGACTCTTTGCAAGCCTCTGGTGTGTGGGGAATCTCAGGCTCTCAGTGCCCAAGAAGTGCTGGAAAGTGGTTCCTTTCTGTTGCTCATTCTAGGGAAAGTGTGCAAAATTGTTAGTGTGGTGATAAAGGCATGGCTGTATTTTATCACACTGAATAGCTCATGGACGAGTTGTTTGGTTTTAATTTTTTTCCTGGCTTCTGGCAACAAAAATAACTTCTAGTAGTGATGTCTTGTGCTTTATCCTGACTCGCAGAAGATGTGGGATGATCTGATGGAAAGGTATCTGCTTCTGTGTCCATTAAAACGAGGGGGAGCACACTAAATATGTGAATACATGAGGCAAAGCCTCAGAAACTTGGTTAGTATAATTCCAATATATTCCTGCCTTTCTTCACACTTTTCCTCAAATTCACATGTTAAAAACAGAGTTGTAGAAGAAGATTATTTTCTTTTATGTAGTTAACTTCATGGACTAACATACCTTTTTGACTTTACACTGATGTTTTTATGTGTATGCCCATAGAATGCAGTTCTGATTACACCTAGTGTTTTCTTTAAGGAAGGAGCTAATTTTGATGCTGTACTTCTGAGTAATGATTCTGTATGGGTATGTAGAAGGTGTTGTGTGGGATAGAGTGTTAATAAAGTCATAGTTTTTGTATTAAATACATATTTTTTAAAAATTCAAAGACTTACTTGAAAACATGCAGTGGAACATATTTAATATATAGTATAAAACATAAGTTGAGAAGATGGAGCTTTTCAAATCAATGGACCACTTAGTATTTGCAAAAACATGAGAATACTTATTTGTATCTTTTGGTTAGCTTTTCCCCCATCTGCTTGTAAATTTTTTTGACATATAAGAAGAGGAGAAGCATTGAATAAAACAATTTTCTGTAGCAAAATGCCTATGGTTGGAGTTGCCAGCTTGTTTCAAGAGGGTGTGATGAGGGAGAGAAAAATAGGCATAAAAGAATGACATTGCTGAGGAGACGGGCAGGTTTGCATGACTGTTGTGGCAATGTGTTAGCCTGAGAGCAAATGTATGAAATTGCTGGAGCTGGCTCCCTGAAGCTGTTGCCTGTTGGTCACAGGAGCATGTCATACCTTTAATATGAAATTTTAAGGAGCAGTACAAAAAAAAGCAGACTTTTTTTTTTCTTCTGCCAAAAATATAACTTAGATATCAGTATGGTTATTAGAGATGTCTTTTATTGAGCAAAGCTAAGAAATGAGGCTGGGAAGGGGTAGGAGAAAGGAAAGACAGTCTTGAGATTGTGGTGACAAGTCTTGGCTCAAAGTAAAATGTAGAGGTGTTTTGCACATTTCTGCATGTATTAAATACTTAATATTTAAGTATCCTCATAGGAAGGACTACTTTCTGATAGGTAGGGAAGGTTCCCTTGTTCAGAGGGTTAAGTTTGTCTCTTTGGGGTCTATTTGTTTACTTTCTTCCCTAGATCAGTCTAATTGGCAGTGCTCAGTTCTGAGATTGAGGAGGATCTTAAACTCATGATGAGTTGAAATAAGACAAGTTATGAATCCATGAAGAAGGAGAGTATGTATCTCTTTTTCTTTTCATGTTAAGCTTGTGTTACTAGCTTAAACTTTTCCTACTTCCTTCTCTTACAAGACCAATCAGAAAAAAAAATTTCATGTGCTGTTGCCATACAGAAGCATGTATTTATAATCCATTTTAATATTGGCTGAAGCTAATAATCCCCTAGGGTTGTGGCCTCTGGGAAAAGAACAATTAAGTTTCTGCAAATTTTCAGCAGTATATGAACGAGGTAATATACTGGAAAGCGTGCATAGGCATTATTCAAATACTGTGCAGGCGGTATCTCCTATGTTTCTAAGCAATTTTGTTTGCTTATGGAAGCAGAGATGAAATGTGTGCACAGTGGGATATTGAGGTGTTATTTTGGGGAGGAGCAACTTGTCAAGAACTCAGTAATAGCAAGTTTTCATTTAAATAGGAAATAAGCTTATTGAAATTTTAAGTAACATAATTCTGATACTGCTGCCTAAGTCAGAAGACATAATTGAAAAAATGAATTTATAAATAAAGCCTAAATTCTAAAAATGCTTATAGAGGAACATTGCAATTTACAGGTCTGACATTTCTTAAAGTCTGCAACTTTGTAAACTTGATTTTAGTAAAGAAAATGTGTTTATAAGTAACACAGTGTGTAGATTCATAGACAACTTCAGGTATCTGTCAAGATGACTGTGTTGCATTACAGTAATGAATTCTTGTTAACTGTGTGAGGGATGTTGCTTTATAAGTTAGATGGTGACATTACAGAATTTTAGCCTTATTGCTGCAGGTCATTTTACATTTATTGCCTACATCTTTGTTTGAATAACTGTGTTTACATTTAGATGATGTATGTTGAGAAAGGTGAGGCTGTCTTTACTGCTGCTGACCCATATTTAAATTTAATGTTGCATTTACCAAGCTAAATGATTGGCTATTAATTAGTTCTGTTTACAGAAACATGGAAATACTCATTAGGTTCAGTGGCAGTGTCAGGTGCATGTGGATTGCTACTTTGCAGTTAGGAAAAGATGCTGCACTTAACTTTAATCATATGCAATTGTAATGGGATCTTGTGCACTGCTAGCCTGTGTCAGCAGACACCAAGCCACTCTTCATGGAAGAATGCTAAATGAAAGCTGCTTTAGTAATTATGCTGGGGATCTCTAGACTCATTAGGCAATGGGTCAAGAACTCAGGTTCCCCCCCTCCTCCTGTCTTGCTGTGTAAGTGTTGCAGACAGTCAGTGAGCATTTTGAAGACCATGGCTAGGAGGCCTGTGCCATAGGGAGTTCAAGTTTTCTCCATTAAAACTTTTCTTTCCCCAGACTACATTTATGACGTCTGCCCTGGTGGAGCAGGGACTGGGAGGAACCCAGGCATTTGTCCTGCTTTCCTAAGTAATGCTTTTAGCTCTCTTATTTGAAAGCTAAACTCTGAATGAGAATACTATGTTTCTTATTAAAATAGAATTCTTTAGGACTTGGGCAGTTTGGTGGGGTCTTATTCTTAGTTTCTCCCAAATCTTTAGAATTTCTTCAAAATCTTTCCTTTGGCAGAGTGAAGAGAGATTAAAAATGTTTGGCTACAATTAAGAAGTAGTGATTCTGGCTTTTTTTTCTCATGCCACAGGAAGAACAGGTATCAGAGCTTTGTCTTTTTTCCTTAGAGGCACTTGTAGGAGCAATCCTGACACCTTACAGCAGAACAGTGTAAATTCCATAGTTAAATCATTTCCTGTCCCCTGAGCAAATAGCTTCCTTGATGCCCATTCCATATACTGGTGTGCAGCATTTCTACTTTTGGGGAGTGTTCAGCAGAGAGAGGTGCACTCACTTCAGGATGTGCAACAATAACCAGTCCTTTTTCCAGCTTTTCTCTCTAGTTTGAACATTTTCAGCCCTGCCACAAGATGCTGGCCTGTTAAAGGGCTATACTGCAGCAAGAATTGGCTGGCATATGGTTATTAAGAAACAAATGTGGGTGCAGAAAAATACTGATCTCTTCTATTTAAAAGATATTGCAAAAGTCTGTTTCTTAAGAAGATACAAGATTGGAATGCATTATATTTAGAGGAAAAGTGTGACCAATTGTTTCACAACAGTTGTCTCAGATTATGTTAAGATAAATCCCAAAATATTGCTATGGTTTTATTGACTGCTTGGACTAATAAGTAGGTATTCAATTCAGAAAAAGAGGTGAGTATTTCTGGTTTTTCTCCCTTTTTAACTCTGAGAAACTTCAAGACACTTAGAACCACTAGCATAACTATTGGCATTAGAAAAGCTGTAGTAATGAAATGACATTGCAGTTTGAGCATACATGATAAAATGCTCTGTCCTGCCTGAAAAATTGTGTTTATGTTACTCTGGGTTTAGTCTAGAATAGAATTTAATTCTCTAAGTAGTCTGTGTTAAAAGAGTGGGTAGCCAGAGGAGCTTCCCTTAAAAATCTAGTGTGCTAAGAGAAGGGGAAATTGGCCTTTTTCCGGTGCCTTTTCTGGAAAGCACGTGTACGAAACCAGCCATGAAATAGGAGACTTTGCATTCTGACAGCTGTTGGAGCTTTTTGCCCTCGAGTCTTGGCATAAAGGGATGGGCAGTACAAGGTATTTCAAAAATCAGAGAAATTGTTGTTTCCATAAATTGTCTATACCAATAGGCAATCCCTACAGTATCTGGAGTAACTGTTAAAGTAAAAGGTAGTTTATTATAAATATATTTGCTTACTCTTTATTCTGTTTCTCTTTTCCTTTGTAATAATTACTTTGCAAATATCAGTAGGGAATTGAAGACAAAAACAGCCCCATGCTTTGCTTTCTAAAAAAATCTCTGAAAAAATTCTCTGCAAGCAAGAAAAATCTTTGATTGAGGACTTAATTAGTCCTTCCCTTCAGTGAGATTAGCAGTGTATGTTCTAAGTTCAGAAATAAATAAATGTGGGAGTTCCTTGATAGCAATAACAATATGCTAAGCATGAAGTTTCTTTAGAAGGAGGTGAAAAGGGGCTTTTTGTGTACAGCATTTGGAACACTTACCATATCATATATTAACACTTTGCATATCATATATAGGCAAGACAAAGTGCTGTGTACTAAAATACACTTGGGTTCTACATGTCTATGTAAGGAAAACAGGAAGCAAATCCAGAAATCTTTATGTACTAATGCAACTCTCTCTCTTGAAAAAACATGCTTACTGACTTAAGTATAAAACAGTAGTTTGAGGTTTTTCCTCTGTCCTTTGATTTGTCTACTGGAAACAGTAGATAAACAATAGGGTCCATTATTATTTGTGGTCTCTAAAATTTACTGGGATCATGGAAAATCCTGAGATACACAGTGCTATAAGTGTGATAGCCTTTACCCTTGTGGCTTTGTTGGGGTTTTTTTTAATGATCTCAGTAGTGGTCTGTGTGGTGAGAGTACTTGGTAAAGATCTGAACTGTGCCGTGGATTCCCTTTTGACCTTCAAGTAACTTTTGGTTTACTCTGTATGGTGAAATTGGAGTGTGACTTAATTGGTTTTCCTGCAGAACTGAAGTCTGG
>WBNO01005278.1:0-97315 GCA_013400575.1 Peucedramus taeniatus | reverse complement strand
TATAGAGCTCAAGAGCAAGCAGAGGAATATGGAATACTTGTCCAGAATCCATGACACTGAATAAAGGAGGGGAGGAAATCTCTGCTCTATGGAAGCAATTATTCATACTATAATGCAAGCCAGCTGGCTATAGGGACACAACAACAGCATGCCATGTAACACACAACAGTCAGGAAGCCACAGTTCAGTATGAAATTAACTCTGACCCCATTCACACCTTACTTTCTAATTCAATAGGCCATATTTGCAGCATGTCATTCCATATTTGACATCCATGCAGCTGTGTTCATGTAAATCCACTGTGAATCCTGGGCTGCTGTGTAGGAATTCTGAAACACTGAGGTCAAGACCAGCCTAAAGTCCTCAGAGGGCTGGTAAGCATTAATTGAACTAAAACAGCAGCTTGAAGCAGCAAAAGTGTACAGTTCTGTTACACTGTACAAGTAATGGGTACTTGATGCATTTATTATTAGTACTTTATATTCTGGATAGTAAGTATTTCTGGCCCTCCTATTGCTTTAACTAACTGCCACACACTTGTAAGCATGTCAAAAAGATCCCCAGAAACAAAGAAGCAAGCAGCATTGTTACAAATGCAAAACACCACTTTAGTGTGAGGCACAAGACTCACCTCTGTTTCAGATTTGATCTGGTTCCATAAAGACTGACAGGTGACAAACCGTAGCTCAGTATCCTCTGAATCATGGCTTGTGCTTCTTAAACCATGAGCTGGAAACACTGAAAGCAAAGGAAAGCACAAGTAAGCTCATGAAGACAAAACTTTTTTCCTGAGAATAAAAAAAGGACCCAACTGTACATACGTACTTCAGGGAGATGACTTTTCTCTTAAGCAATTAATTAATTGCTGGTATTTGGTAGAATAAGCAAGGGAACAAGCAGAATCTATTACCTAAGTATGTGGGCAAAAAGTAAAGAAGGACTTCTATCTCAAGTCCTAGATAAGCTAAAGACTAAATCAGAGCAAACAGCCTTTATTATTAAACAAACATCATTATCATCTTGCTCTTGTTTCAGAAAGCTTTGTGGGTCCACTTGACTGCCATTCAATGGAGCACCAGCAGTGGCTTGATCTCTAGAAAAGTGCCAGCTGATGAGCATAATCTCCTAAAGCACTAAACCCACCCAAAAGAGCTCTGTAAATGACAAGTGAGAGACATCCCTTCACCTCCATTTTCATTGTCTCCCCTATCACCTCATTTGTATGCCTAAGAAAAATCACTTAGAATACATAACCAACTCTGATGACACAATTTTTGACTTTTAGTTGAAGAAAATCCAGCCACCACATTATCTGGTAACATACCAAGGCATAATATCCTTTTTTCTCTACCAAAACTCAAACTGTAGGTGCAAATGTCCTCAAAAGGCCTTTTGTGGGGTGTGACAGTATTATCAACTATTGATGCAGAGGAGTTTCACAACTAAAACTTCCCATTGGACAGGACTGGGCATTCAGACTGGACAGATGCACATCCAAGTTTTAGAACACCACTAACCAACTGCCATGAAAAGCCAAACCAACTCACCTCTGTCTCTCTCTTTTAGGACTAGTCCAATCAAATTTATTTTTCAACCTTAAAGCATTTGCTAACTAGAACAATATGCTTAGCAGTTTATCCAAGCATGTCTAATCTAGCAAAAACAAAAACATAATATCCACTAAGGGGTAAAAATTTCAATGTGGTCCAAGTGCACAGGCCTTGGTTGTTGCAATGACAAAAATCCGACCTCATTGCTTTCCTCTCCATCTTTTTCACATAAATTGTCAAACCTTTTGACAGCTCTAATGATGATAAAAGTAGTTTAAACTGGGAATAAAAACAGTAAGTTTCCCAACAGAGTCGCAAATAGCAATTATTTAAGATGCATTATTTCTGGTTCCAGGAAGAGTCAGTTCTCAAATGAAAACAGATGTGCATACACATCTAGAGAAAATGTATACAGCAAATACTAGTGGACAGAAGCCACAAATGGCTTTTCTTCCCTCTTTTCCAGAAGAAACTTAGGCAAAATACCCAGAATGTGAGATTTATGGATGGGATATAATTTCTGACTCCCTCAGCTTAAAAATGGCTCATTCAGACCTTCAGGTGAATTGTTTGTTAGCAAAAAACTTATGGTAGCATGGTGAAGAGTTCTCTTGTAAAAAAAAAAAAAGTGCAAAGACAAATATGGCTATACAATCTTGACTGCTGGAGATTAAAAAAATCCAGCATTTACTCTAGCCAATAATTTGCTTCCATTCCTCGGAAGAAATGAGTTTTCAGCAATCAAGGAGTAAGAGAAAACCTCACACAGCTATGACAGAGTTCATGATATGAACTCAATCAGATATGAGGAACCTTTCAGGATTAACCCTTCTCAAACAGAGACATGAATGAAAATGTACTAACCTGTTTTATCAGACAATCTTCTCTTCTTGGTACTTGGTTTAAAAACAAAGCAGCCCTAGAGAACAGAAGAAAAACCCCAAACAAACTTCAATACAAGCATTAATCTGACTGGCCCCAGAGGCCACTTGATTCTTCTTTTATTTCAGTGCTCCATTAAACCAATAATTTGCACTGAACTGCTAGCCTCTTAAAAATACCAAGTTACATACTGGCCCTTTGTATTTGTGTTTCAAGCTGGAACACTAGTGGAAGCGGTAACCCAGCACACTTGTTAGGAATTTTTTCATCTTTCCTGTATGTTTTGCAATTCAACCATCAACTGGGGCAGCAGCAGTTAAATTTTTAAATCTTTAAATGTCTCAAAACCTCCAACAGTTTCAGAATTAAAAGGAAATTATTCTCTGGGGACACATCAGTACTGTTTTCTCAGTACAGTTTCAATTAAATACAAAACAAAAGGCAAGAGGCTGAGATAAATGGAAAACACAATCCAGACTAATACAATGAGCGTTATTAAGTCACTTATAAAAAGGAAATTACATGCCCAAGCTACAGTGAACTGCATCCCAACTCAAAAAGAGTAGGTGGTTAGAAGCAGAATGACACATGGTTGGGAAAAGGTTCATATAAAACCCTCTGTTCCAAGGAATTCCTGTAGAGAGAAGTAATCTCCCAGTTAGACCTATTTCATCACACAAGTATTAAGCTTTGAGCTCTTGAAGATTTTTTTCATTTTCTTCTAGAAAAGTTGAAATTTCTTCCCCCATCCTCTCTACAGAAGCTCATCTCTTTTGAAGAGTTATTGCACTGCCCAACTCTCACTGTGAGGTTCTTGTGCTGCAGCAAGGGGGAAGGAAACACCTAAGTGTTGGAAATAGACTGATTCAATCCCGTATTTCTCAGTGAAGATGCTTATACAAAGATTGCTGAATTCAACCTAGGATAGTTCAGACACTAGAATAAGAATAACGTAGTGAAAATCAAACACCAGAGGTATGTTCAGTTTTGATCACAGTCACCAGTCTGGAGTGACTTCAGACATGTAATTTCCTTTCTTACACAAATAAGAAATTGCAATAAAACACCAACATTAATATTGATCCTCTCTGAAAAACAGCCTCACGAACTGGAGATGCCTTCAGACACATTCCATTTTACCACATATATTAAGGACCATTTAAAAACAGCTGGACAAAAGTAGTGGTTATTCTACAAGTGCTAAACACTCTGGAACAATTCCACTGCAAAAAGGTGTCCTACGGATTTATTTGTGCTGCTGCATTCACAAATGGAATTGGCCACAGTAAGTATAAATCACATACACAAAAAGAAGAATGGATGCTTAATCAAAGCAAATACAAACACTGCTGAATGCTTTGCAAGCATTGGCTTTTCCACACCACTGAATGTGGCTGAGACCAGAATACAAAACTGCAAAGAAGTATAACATACAAGATGTGGGGGGCAAGGTGAGGGGACATGATTCACTGCCAAACTATCAGGCAACAGCCATTGCCAAAAGTGCAATCCAGCCGTTTCAGATTAACTTCTAAGTTTGTTTGGAAGCACTTCACTTCTAGAAGCCATCACCTACACGGTGCCTTCCACATCAAAGGATGCAGCTGCATATCAAAACTCAGTGAAAAATAAAGGGAGGGGCAGGAGTCTTCCTGTGATGATAAAACACGCGCTGTGAGCCACTGCTGCTGGTCACTGTATGATCAAGCAAGAGATGAAATAAGTTAAATGTTCCAATCGAGCATTTCAAGTCTCGCTATTCACTGACGCTCTGAGGAATGCACTATCCTACTGCCCGCTCCGAACACAGCCCACACAGCTTTCAACTCGGAAATATCAAGGCAATAACAGGTATTTAACATTACGTGTGGGGGACAGCACTTTTAGTTCTTTCTTCGTTGAATTAGCTTTGGGGTGGGGGAAGCAATGAGTATGGCAGCAAGCAAAGCCACCAGACTCCACCTGGAAGTGACAAAACCCACAGCCACAACACCCCGGGCTCTGTTCCGGGCGAGATTTACCCCAGGTAGGAATGGGTTTGTTGTGCCACGAAGGCAGCGGGCAGGTGACACTGCGGGGTCACTCAGCACTCATGCCGTGACTCCAGGACTGCCCCGTGCAGGGATAAGGGCTGGACTCCACGGTCCCTGTGGGTCCCTTCCAACCCAGTGATCCTGTGGGACCGCGGGGAGGACAAACAGCGCCTTGGGCACAGCGAGGCCGGGCATGGATGAAGAGCCAGCGAGGCTTTGGGAAGGGCGGGCAGCGCAACAGGGCAACCGGGAGCGTGGGCAGCAGGGAGGCGGGAAGGGCAGCGGCTGGAGAGGCGGGAAGAGGAGCAGGCGCAGGAGGCGGCGGACGGCACCGCGGGTGCGGGTGCGGGTCCAGCTCCCGCACAGGCCGCGCCGCTCTCTAGGGAGCACCCCCGCTCTCCCGCTCCTCACCTTGGATACGGAGCACGTGCTCATGTCGCCCCGCGCCCGCCGGTACCGGAGAGGAGGAGGAGGAGGAGGAGGAGTTCCCGCGCACGCGCGCTCCCGGCGCACCGCCCACCCACCTACGCGTCCCCTCGCCGCTGCCCGCCCCTTTCCCTGAGCAGTGGTACAGCCCCCTCTGCGCCGCGCCGCGCGATNCTTCCGCCGGGCGGTGTGGCCATGGCAGCATGTTCTTTCCGGAGGAGCATTGCTTCCCAGGTACGCACCGCTCCTTCCCACGGCTGGCGCGGAGCGGGAGTGCCCCTTGAGCCAGGTGTCTCCTCTGTGCCCTCGCGACGGGTCCCCCTGCCCGGGCGGCTCACAATGGGCGCGACCCACAGCCGCGGGCTCGGCGCGCGCTGTCCCGCCCCGCCTTGGCCGCGCTCTGGGGGCTCCCGCTGGGATCGGGATGGAGCGAGGCGGGCGGGGAGGGAGAGCGAGCGTCCCTGGAAGTGTCCTGGGCTCAGAGCGGAAGGGGCTCTGAGCAGCCCGGCCTGCTGTGGAACGTGTCCCTGCACATGGCAGGGGTTGGAACGGGGTGATCTTTAAGGTCCCTACTAATCCAGACCGTTCTGTCATCCCGTGGCTGCTTCAGTCTATAAGTATCCCATGGGTTCGATGACCCCGTGAATGTCGATGGGATCCTTCGTGAGGAAAAAAATCAGCTCTCTGTAGTGTTTTGCCTTGCCTTTTTTCTAAGGCTCCTTTGACATCTCTTAGGTTTGTATTTTATGGTAGTGTTCATAATAGTTATGAAGTCTTTGCTTTTTTTTTAACCTGGGCTGAAATTAGATTTCAGCTATAAAAGGTGCATCCCCCGTGGGTATTTAAACAGGGAGCAGTATTTTTCCTTGGACCTTTGTCTTTTGGCTTAAATCAATTTTTTTTTTTTTTAATTTTCATTTTAGCTTTCAAAAGTTTTGGATCTGCCACCAGAGAATTTAATAAAGTCCATATCTGCAGTTCCTGTCTCCAAAAAACGGTAGTTGTTTACATTTTATCTTACAATGTTGGTCATTTTTTATTATTTCTTGCCTTGCCTATTATTGCAAAAGTTTAACAAGACTTTAGGGAAAAAATACAGAGAAAAACCCCCAAACTTTTTATACCAATGTAATTATTAGTTCAATCGAATTAAATCCTTGTATTTTTTCAAGAAAGCTCAAAGTAAATATAACTGCTTACAAGCCTGTACAAATTACTGACAGTGCATGGATGGCAAATTCTTCAACACTGATGATCTGAATGTGAAGCTGCTTAGAGCTGATGTGTTGTTATTATATAGGTTTTTTTTTTTTCCTGTGTCCTGCTCCAGAGTTGCAATAATATTAGCAAGTAAATTTTACTTGTTCGTGAGCATGGTTTTTTTTAATTCCGAGATGGTGTTCTCACCAGATCTACTTTCTGATTGTATTGGAGCAAAAATAATATTTGGCCTTCCACTCCAGCTCTCTAAACATAATGAATCTTCAGATATTTCTGACTGGGTTGTGCTTGGTAATTACACTTCTCATATGCAGAGTCAGCTTGGATCTGCCAAATCTCCCCAGCATTTCAGCGGGGCTTTTTCCTGGTTTTCATATGTTGGTTGTTTTGTTTTTGTTTTTTTTTTTTTCAGGCATGTTGCTGATTTCCAGCTCTCCATTGCTTCCATAATAGAAAACAGTTCTAGTGATTGTTTAGCACAAGACTTGCATCTTCAAGCTCAGCAGCTTGCTGAAAGGGTATGCTAATGAATTAATCATATATGTATGCAATAATGAACTTACAGACTAGAGGTGTAGGGGGCACAATAAGATAAAAAAGTGTTCTTTCTGCAAGCATCTGTTTGGTTGGATGGCTGTACTTACTCAGCATCTTCACAGAGATTGGAGAAGCAGCTTTGGTTAAGATTCTTGTGAAATTGTTGTTTCCAGAGGGTTTGAAGTGCTGGTGAGGTTAGGTGGGTGTCTAAAGGGTGTGCCATGGGCTGGGCTGCTGCCCAGCGCTTGAGGAAGAAATTGAATGTGTGGTAGCTTGGGAAAGCACAGACTGCAAAACCCAGCTCTGGAAAGCTGATGGATGAAGTTGGCCTGTGGGACAAGCAGGCCTAACTTTCAAATCCTTATCTGCTTGAAATTGAGTTTTCTTGGAGCAGCAGTTTTTTCAGGTGTGCTAGTTTGGGAAATGGCAGTAGCTGGGGTGTTAATTCTGAAAAAAGGACAAGTGAAACCAGTTGTGATACTACTGAGTAACTAAACTGTTTCTCATGCTGTTCTTCACTGCTGAGGTGTTGAAGTTATCCATGTCTGGGGCCTGTTCTAGCAAGATAAATATTCTGACTCGGTGGAAGAAGGACTGGTGATGCACAGATATACAACCAAAAGTTCTGAAACATCTGAAAGATGATCTAGAAACATGAAATAATTCAGGTTGAAAGGGACCTCAGGAAGTTACCTGTTCCACTATCCTCCCCTGTGGAGGTGCTTTGAATGAAGTAGCTGAGGACTTTGGAAATCCAGTGAGGTGTTAAAAGCCTCCAAGTATTTGACAGCCTCCCTCTCAATCTGTTTCAATGACTGCATCATCACAGTAACAAATTTTATTTTTTTCCTTGTGTGTCATTTTAAAAACAGCTGCTATTCCCAGTGTTTAGGAAGCTGCAGGTTTCCTCCCTTCCTAATTGTTTGTAGCTCAGTAAATAATCCTGAAACATTTAGCCCTGCAGCTTTACATGGAGGAGCAATTTTAACAGTATAGACCATCATTATAAGCCCCCAAACTAAACAGACTATTGCCAGCTAGGCAAAGGAAAATAAAAAATACATAATCTCTAAGGAATTTTTTTTTTTTTTTGGGGGTGGTGAATAAACGAGATGCATTTAGTTTAACTTGTTTATAGACTGATTATGTCATCTCCAAAGAAGGTAAGCAGTGTATAACTAGCAAAATATAACCATGTATCAAAAACTAGCAGAGAGACAGAAAAAATGCAGGCAGTTACTGGTTTTTGTCATGATAAACAGTTGATGGAGTGCCTCAAGGTTCAACAAAATGCTCTTGGTCACTTCTGAGGAAATGGGGCACAATATTTAAAATACAGGTATTTGGGTTAGGCAAAAAGAGATGGAAGTTTTTCCAGTTGACTGAAATAGCCAAAGTAGTAGGGCAGTGAGACAATAGATGAAGCAATGTGCTGTGAAGTTCTGAAAATTGTCTTTCAGAAGGGTCTTGTTTCCATGGGCTTTTGATTTAATTTGGCTGACCGATTCTTGTTTCACTTTTTGTACTGTTAGTTCTTTGTGGAGGGGATGTTGTGTTGAGTTTTTTAGTGCTTCTGTACTGCACAGTGGCATCCTAACCCAAGCCTGGGGTACAGGGACATCTGGTTACTAAAGGAGCACAGGGCACTTGGAGAAGAAGTGATTAAAGCTGTGGAGAGGACAAATTAGCACTCTTATTAAAGAGAGATAACAACTACTGACATGACAAATGACAGATTATGTAGAAAACATTTATCAGAGCAAATGTTGTGGAGAAAATCCAGTGGGTATTTCTGTTTTCTCTCTGTCCCATAAGTAGAAAGTACCATTTGTAAATCAGTAAGGTGAAAAATTCAGTGTCAACACAGTAAATGTTCTTTTTCACGTAGCTTGTGAGTTAACATTGGAATTTGTTGTTAGCACAGCTTGTGAAAATGAAAGAATTTCAAAGCTAGCTATGATATCTCCTGGTTGGGTCACTGTGTAAGCTGGAGACCTAGCATGGGGATGCAATTTCCTCTTCATGGTGATAAGCTTCAGTAGGAGTGTAGCTTGACTCTCTCATAGATACTGACTGAGTGGGAAGGTGATTGTCATATTTTTATATGCTTTCCATCCCTCTTCTTCCTTTTTTTAGACAACTTCTTGACTGTGAAAGACAGCTAGTTTAATAAGAAACTCTCAAACCTGACAGGTTGAGATCCAAAGCTCTTGGCCTGTGAAGAGACCCAAATTTCTGTTGACATTAGAGTTGGTTGGCCAAATATGCCTTGTGGGTTCAGAATTTTCAAGACATGTGCCTTATAGAAATTGTAAATGAGTTTTTTAATAAATTGGACTTTAATATCTTTATTTTGTGACGTGGGGTACCACATAATGTTGTCACTTCACTTTTTCTTTTTGTTAAGTGCTGGCAGTTACTGTGTAAGTTGTCAAATGTATCTCAGCTTTTGTCTGTACAGAGAGTTCAGCTACTGCTCCCAATCAAAAGAAAACACAGACTGTGCACAGGCAGGGTCTGAAGTGGAACATATGTGTGGCATTTCAAGCTGAGTTATATTCAGAGCTTATTAAGCATGAATGGGTAATAATAAAATTATCCCTTTTCCAACAACATTGATGAAATGATCCCTTTATGATTGTTTCAAACAAGTAACATTTAATGTTCACAGTGGATTAAATTAATATTCACAGTAGATTGAATTACAGTTTTCCAGTTCACCTGTTTCCACTTAGTTTGTTTTTGTTTTATTTTCTTAGCTAAAATGTGATTCAGTAGTGAGTGCAATCAGTGCTGGTCCAGGAACAGTGAATTTTACAGTAAACAGGGAATTATTGGCAAAGGTGAGTAGTGTCTTTCAAGTGCTTTAAGGTAAAAATAATTTTTCTCAATATAAAACTCTAGAATACCTACTATTGTCTTAGGAAGGTATTTTCTATGTAAAATTGTCTTTCACAAATTTTCCCTGAGGATCCCTGTTGCTGATTTGTTGTGTAGGCCTAGAATTTGAAATGAGGCTCAAGAAAGTTTCCTCTTGTGAGGAAACAGTGCATCTACTGTTCACTAATAATCATATCTCTTCTTTTTCATCTCTCTCTCTGCTTTAAAATGCAGGCTCATTTACATCTACTTTGAGTTTTTAGAGTGTACAACTCAAAAGTTTGATCTTGTAAATACTCTTGGTTTTATCTGACATAGAAGTATTTTATAGCAGATCTTTCATTACACACTTTGCTAAAAAAAATCGAGAGGAAAAAATCCCAAAGGGAAGATATATTCCTCAATATCCTGACAAAAGTATACATATACCTTGTAACCAAGCCAATGGCTATTAGAGCATAGGTCTATAAGTCAATTTTGAGTCTGTGTCTAGCTTGCCTTTTTAGGCATAATAAGGCATTATGTCATAATAAGAAGAGAATTAAAGGTTTTCTTACAGATTTTGCTCCTTTAAAAAAATAGCTGTTGCAGAAGAACTTTAAAGTGATTTTTTGAGTGGGAAACGTGAAAAAATTTCCACTGAATGGAGATTTCAGCTTTATTTCACTTTGTTAAAGGCTTGTTTTGTCTTCAGGAAGATACTGTATGAACTTTGTCCAGTTCATACAGCTTCACAGATTAGGTCTGTAGTGCACTGGCCTGTGTGACCTCACACACTCCAGTTTATGTAGGGACTGACTTGGTGCTCTGAGCACATTACTGATAATACTCACACAGGCTGTCTTGAGGGATATTTTAAGGTATTTTACACAGTCTCCAGACTTTCAAAGCAGACATACTTTAGTACAGATCATTCATACTGCCTTACAGCCTTGCAGGTGGGAGAGAGAAAGAAGAGTTGTTTGGGCACATTAGGATGGAAGAGTTAGCTTTCTGTGGCACTAAAAGAGTAGAAGGTTTTCACAAAATTCAGTCTTAATTTTCATCAGAACTTTGCCTACAGTTTCTCTTAAATTTTTTATTTGATCAGATATATCTTTCAAAAGTTAGTGGCATTTTTATCTGTGTATGAGGCCTTGTTTGCTTGGCAAACCAGCCATCTAATTACTAATGTGAATAAAGGATGTGGGATCAGTCTCCTTGATGGATGGCAAACAGTTTTCCTGGCGATGCTTTCGGTTGATGAAACTCTTTTGTGTGGATTTTTTTTGTTATGGTTTTCTTTATAATTGTACTTTAGACTGTGCTGCAGCAGGTGTGGAAAGATGGCTCAGAGTATGGAGTAAAAAGTGAACTTTTCTCTACAGTTCCCAGACAAAAGGCAGTGATTGAGTTCAGGTAAGCACATCTGAGGAGTCCTTTGAGACAAATGCCTTGTCTGCTGATTGATATTTCCTAGTTGATATTCATTGCTGTAAAGTGTGATGCCTGTGATGTTAAACCATATTAACCAGTATTATATTTAGCTGTATTTGGCATTCTGATATATTCAGCAAGTAGGATATAAATTATATTCAGGGATTTGAGGCTTTTTCCCAGAATATGTTTTTGGGATTTAAGGAGTTCATGCCTTACACAGCCCTCCATTAAGAATATTCTCATTTAATGCATAATAGCATTCAGTTTTTAAGACAACTTCTTTTTATTTTGTTACAAAGAAACAAAATCTGAATTTCCAGGCACTAATGAATTTCTTTTTGCACCTTAATACCTTCTTCCCTGACTTGTTAAAGCAGGCAGGCATTTGTCTTGCTAAATCTTATTAATTGCTGCCCCCAAATTTTTTTTCCAAAAATTTTTTCCAGTGCAATTTTGTTGACTATCACATAGTCATGGAATGAAAAGTGGATGACTCAGATTGTTTATGTATAAATGTTTTGGTTGTGTAATATTCCCTCTGCAGGCTTCTATAGTCATGGAAAGTAAGAACGTGGCTTTAATTTGGAGGTTGAATTTTCATAACTGAACTTTCTTTTTTGTTATCTGGGCAAACAGTTGTGTAGAGAGTTGTTTTTTTTTTTGTTTTTCTTTGTGGGGGTGGGCATTGCTGGAAAGATGTAATTTTGGTTACTGATCCTTGTACGCAAGATCTCTCATCCTGGTTTATCTCTGAAAAGGACATGAGGAGAATGATCCATATGTCCAAAACTTGTAAAAAGTGAGAAGATATTTTTGGTTCTTTGTCACCAGCACGACTGGGCTTTGGGTTAGATTTTTTTGTTGCTTGTGGGATGGTTTAACCTCAACACTGTCTGTTAACTGATACTGGAGGGAAAGCTGGTTGAATAGGAAAACTTGCTGTCTAGGACAGAAGCTAACCAGGGAATCTTAGGGGAAAATTGAAAATGGAGCATTTATTTCAGCTCCTCTAGATGCACGAGTTGGATTCTTCTACCTTGGTGATCTGTCAGTTTTGTCCACTGAACAAATATTTTTTGTAAAAATCTGTTACAGCTCCCCGAATATTGCCAAAAAGTTTCACATAGGACATCTGCGTTCCACCATAGTAGGTGAGTGTGCATTTCCCTGCCTCCTGGGGGGCAGCTTTGTCTGCCTGCCTCCCTTGACAGGGGAGCACTGCTAACATCTCCCTCCTCGGGTGTGAGTGGCCGCGCCAGGCTCCGCTCGCTGATTAAAACCTCTCTGCTCTTTCTGCAGGGAAGGAAAGATCGTGGTGTGTTGCTGGCAGATTTATTAAGTCACACATAATATAGTTTTATGACTGTGAATATTAAATGAAGTAGCTTAAAATTGGTCTTCAAAGACACCCAAGGCAGTGTTCATTGAGGTGTTGTGAGAGTCCTTTGAATTTTAAATTCTCAATTTGCACTGGACTGCAGAGCAGTTCAGGTCATTATGTCTTGGTGGCTGTCCTGCAGAAAGCTTGCTTTTATATGCTAATTACTTTATGCCAGTATTACTGACACAGATGCTGTAATTTCTAATAGAATAATTAATAAATTTCTTGTACAGTGCTCTAATGGTATATGGAAAACTGTATTTGTCTCTCATTTCCTCATCTCACAATAAAAACTAGTAGGTTGTAGCAGAAGATCCTACAAAAACTGTGTATCTAATAAAGTATTAGTTTTTAATTATACTTAATTCATAATGTATAGTTATTAATTATGTCAAGTAATTGCTTCTTCCATGGACCAATAGTTGAGTGAAATTATGTATTTTGGGGTATTTTATGTTCCATTTCTTTATCCTTTGTTACAGAAAAAAAACTTTCAGAAATAGTTCTGTAGATCAGTGTTAGTCCCAGAGTAAGACAATTAATTAACTACAGAGAATGGAATTGGAAGTAATTGCAAACTATAATGTGGTGTTATAACAATACAAGGAGAGACAGCTTTCTGCATCCTTTACAACAGTATTGTAATTAAAAGGTACCCTTGAAGCACAGGAAAACAGAGGAAGGGATCTGGGTATTTCTTCTTTGTAATTTTAAGGTTAAACTGAGCACAGGGGGGAGATGAAGGATTTTTGTTGTAAGAGCAGCTGGAACTTATTTATATGTCCTTGTATGATATGACAAGTTTGGAGCATAGTCTGTTAAGTGCAGAGCTCAGAACTGCTCTAACAGTCTATAGAGATTCAGGACTTGATGTTCTCTTTTTAGCATCACAGTTAACAGCAGCTTGTGAATTTTGAGTGCAGTGCTAACCTGCTATGAGGGTGCCTGACTGTGATGGAATTATGTATAATGCCACGTATTTGTGACATTTGTGATCTTATACTTGGCAATTTGTGCATCCACCTGTGTATGTTTCAATCCCTGTTGTGTGAGACACTTTGTGGCACTGTTCAGATGCACAGCTTTTCTTTTCCTGCTCAGAAAGAAACTTGCTTTTTACAATTACTGCTACTGCTGCTTTCAGGTGTCAGGTGTTTTAGCAAATCCTGTGGAGTATTCCATCTGATTGCTTTTCCTCTTCCTTTTGAATACAGGTGATACAAAACCAGAAAACTGTTCCATAGGGATGAGAGACTACCTACTACTGAATAATAATATCATTTTTGTTTCATTACCAGGGAATTTTATAGCAAATCTCAAAGTTGCACTGGGACATGAAGTAGTAAGAATAAATTACCTTGGTGACTGGGGCATGCAGTTTGGTATGTTTCAATAATTTTTTTTATACTGTGCCCTTTTCTACTGTATAGTATGGTCTAGGTTTGCAGCTTCAGTTTTTGTAGGCCCACTGGATTCACTCTGTGCTCATAAGGAATGATATCTTGTTTCCATGGGGGTAATGTATAGTTCATTTCCTTAAAAAAATGTGAACAAAAGAATCCAGACTGATCCATCAGCAGTATGACCTGTACTGATGTCCAAGAAATAACAGGACCAAATTTATCCAACTGTCCCTCAGGAGCTTCTCTCTCAGATGAAATGTGTGGTTTGGGGATTATATGTTTGGGTTTGGGTTTGGATTTTGGTTTTTTGGTTGCTTGGTTTTGGGTGGGTTTTTTTTGTGTGTGGTTTTGTTTGGTGGTGTTGTTTTGTTTTGTTTTTTTGTTTGTTTGTTTGGTTGGGTTTTTTTTGTTTTTTTGGGTTTTTTTTGGGGGGTTTGGGGTTTTTTTTTGGTTGGTTTGTGTTTTTTTTTTGGTTTTGGTTTTTTTTGGGTTTTTTTGGTTTTTTTTCTTTTTTTGTTGCTGTTGGTTTTTTGTTTCTTTTTTTTTGTTTGTTTGTTTGTTTTTTGTCCTTTTCTCATTTGTAGAGCATAATTAATTTCCACAACAACCTCATTTTGGCACATTGGGGCCCAGAGAGTTTATTTCTTTAGAGACATCCCTACCCAAAATACTCAGTTTCCCCTTAAAGTGTAGCAGAAAAGAGGTGTGTAGGTGGAGAACAAGTGAACTATGCAAGTGAATAGGGACTGGAAGGCTGTCAGTGCAGTATGCACACACACAGGCACCCCCATCTCTTCTGAAATCATCAGATCAGTGGGGACTGAAAAGCCCTCTCAAGTGCAGCCTGAGGGTGCATGGCTTGATATTTATTGCCACACCAGAGATCATTTATGTCCCATTGCTGGCTCTATAGCTATTCCTCTGTTATGGCAGCTGACCCATCCATAGCATTTGCAACTTTGTTGACTTCTGATGTTAATCTTGTGTTTTAAATTGATCTATATTCTCCTCTCCTTTTCTAATTTCCCCCAAAAAGCTGGTTTTGACATTTTTATGCATTTTAAAAAAAGGCAATCATGCCTACTTCCTCATTCTTGAAAGCTGGTACACCTCTGAAAACTATAAAAATCCCCACTTCTTTTGCAATAGGCTCTGGAACCTGTCTATTTATTGATGTTTAAGTGGCAAACACAAAGTGCAGTGTCTGTTAAGTGGTCACTTTTGGTTATTCCAGCCCTTATGCTGCCCCCTCCAGTTTCAGTGGTGCTGCTATTTTTGGGGACATCAAGGAATCAATTTTATGAACAGAATCAGGTTAAAAATTTAAAGTCCATACCCTACTTTCGCTCCATTTTTATATTCAGATTTGTAAGTGTAGATAACTAAAATACATTCAGTTCTACCTATTGTCATTCTAGACTAAGCTCCTGGATTTTAGACAGTGCAGTGTAACATTCTCAGGACTGTGAGAGTGGTAGTAAAACATTCTTTCCTTTATTAAACTATATCCCCTGCAGGTTGTCTTTCCTGATCATGTTTCTGTAGCTGATAGCATGAAACTGTAGCTTATAGCAGAGCTTTGATTTGCTTATGATTTGTTTCATAGGAACTGAATACAGAATGAGTTCACCAAAAATTGAGTAAATGTCATCCTTGCATATTTCATTCATGTTTCCCCCTTAGACATAATTTTATCACTAGGCTGTTGTATAACGAATGTGGCAATGGCAGTTAAGCAGTGAAATGCTGTGTGGATGAAAGGCTTCTCAGCTGACCTCATTCAGTCTGCCTTTGAAGATACTAAGTAGCACTCTGAAGTCTGAATATCAAGAATTTTATGTATTTTAATATAAAGGTTCCTGAAGGCATAACCATCACAATACCTGTTACTTACATGTGTGTCATTTGTGCAGCACACAAGTCTTAGAATCCTGCTTTTGACCTAGTAGTTCCAAGGATATTTTTCAAAGTAGATACTCCCTCCTTTATTTGGACTGGCTCAGCTCAAATATATGGCAGGTATTATAACAAATTATAGTCATGCTTCACAGAATTATAGCATAGCAATATTACTGTAATGGTCCTTTCTCAGAAGCAGTGCTGTAATTAACCATCTGTCAGCTGGTTTTACAACTGCTGTTGTCAGAGGCTTTAAAATGTAAGAATTGAAAACATATTTTCCTGAAACATAGCAAAGAGGCCTTCAGGCAGTTTTTGGGGCAGGTTTCTTAAGGTAACAAAGTGTATGCAGTCACACTATCTGTCCATCTGTCTTCCTGCCACTGCACCTAATAAATTTTGAACCCATTGGGCAACTTCAGCCAGATCTGACAAAGAAAAATATCTTTAAGAGAATGTATTTCTACCCTTACTCAGCTGCCAACTGTCATTATTCCAAAAGAAATTCAATGTGTTGACCTCTGGGAGAGAAAGTTAACTTCTGTGTTTAACCTGCTGGCTAATCAGTCAGCCCCTCTTAAGTCAGAATGAGTTCCAACATGTTCTGCATCTTGCCATTAACTGGTGAGTGTAACAAGGTCTGGTGATAATATGGGAAAGACAAAATGTGTGGAAGGATGGTTGGATTGAATAAAGACTGACAGTTGTGCTGGAAATTGGAGTGTGAAGTCAGCATTGAATAGTGGAATGTTTGGGTACACTAATATCTAAGAGATCATTAGGAAACCCACCTCTGATTGCTCATAGAACAAGCTGTCCTTAACTAAACTTCCTTTCAATAGGACTACTAACACAATTCTAATTTTATTTCCCAAAACCTGACCTGTTTTTCTTCTTTAGGTCTGCCGTGCCTTCTTCTGTACTCATTGTTTCTGAGAGGGCAGTTCTTGAGACAGTGCTGTTTGTTTAGTTGCAGAGAGTTTTCCAAAGGGATACCTGCATACCTATTTCTACATCAGTCCTGGTCCTTGTCAGCTCAGAGGAATAAGCTGGCCTTAAAGTCAGTCTCAGATAATCTAAGAGACTGACTGGTTAATATTACTGAAGGAGTTAATGGGGTCTTTTCATTTATACAAAAAGATTGGGATTTGGATTTCTTTCCCTTTCAGATGGCTTTTGGAAAGTCCTGAAGCCAAATTGGATGCTCAAAAAAGCTGCATGTTCTAAGCAAGCAGTAAAAATTTCCCTTGAAAACATTGCATGAGTGGTATGAGGAATTCTGTGTTGTATCCCAGTTTTTCTTGTCCTTAAAATGTAATATTAATGAGGGAGGAAGCAAAACAAGGACTTTTGAGCATATTCTGTTGCTGGACAGTTTCCACTGTGTGTCTTTTCATTTACATCTTGTTTCTGTGTAAAAGATAATTTTCTGTATGAGTATAGAAACACAAATTCCTTTCATGAGGAATTGAGAAATCAACATAGTATTTCTATTATTTTCTAGCTATTATATTTCTGGTGAGGGGGGTGTTGTTTATGCAGTGGAATAATAGGTTATGCTTTTGATTTTCTTTTTGTAGCATACACCATTATATTGTTTTAAAATGTTAGTGTTAAGACTAGACTTTCCAAAAATAACCTGTCAATATACTCTGGTCTGTTGTCTAACTCTATTTGTAATTGTTCTTCAAGGCTTATTGGGTGTTGGTTTCCAATCCTTTGGCAACGAAGAAAAACTAAAATCTAGTCCTTTGCAACACCTTTTTGAGGTAAGTCCAGAGAAGACCAACTAGATTTGTCTTTCCAGGATTAAAGAGGTTATGGTTGTTGGCTTGCTCCATTCAAACATGCCTGATACCATCTGAGTTAGCATTTACTTGTTGATTTTTTTGGTACTTGTAAGTGGTCTTTGTGTGTGATAAGCTACAATACACATAAGGGATTTATGTACTGACCTGCACAAACCCAGGAACCGTGAGGAGAGGTTTGTTAATGTTCAAGCCCTCATCCTCTGAAAGATCTGGCATGTTAATGGGGTTTAGTCAGCCATGGTTCTTGTGTGGCACTCTCAGCTGTGTTCTTACCACAGAGCTGAGCTGGGCTTCACCCTCGGGGCTGGATACGGGAACTGTGGCTAATGCTGGTGTTCAGGCACTGTGCCACAGGATAACTGTTCTGTACAAATCTGTCTCGTGGCAAAGGAACAAACTGTGTTTGAATACTTGGCTACTCAGCAGCTGAATGCATGTCAGGTTGTTTATATGGCAGGGCAGGTCCTTCTGAGCTTGCCAGCTTCTTTGACACAGGTAAGCTTTGCTTGCTTGTTCCCTCAGCCCTGAGCCCTGCGAATTTAAATCAATAGATTCTCAGCACTGAGGTGTTTCAGAGCTGTAGGACTGATTTAAAGAGAAAACAAGCAGCAGTCATATTTTTGGGGTTATGCATCACTGAGTATTACTTTATTTTTATTTATGATTTCAGTCCACTCTTAGAATTTAAATTTTTTACGCTTGAATTTTGCACTAAAGTTTCAAAATATCAGCTATTGCAGTAGCATGTAGGCTTTATGACCTTAAAAAATTGCCTTTAAGTGTAGAGAAAGTATTCAGTCAAGATACAAAAGATTCTAAACCAGTAGTTATTTGAGACCAAATGAGTTTCTCAGTTATTCCAAATTTTTAGGTGTTTGTTCAGCTGTATGCCTAGCTGTGTCAAAAACTGAGATGTGTTTCAAAGTGATGCTTTTTCTGCTGGTGTGTGAAATCAATCTTTACTATGAATATAAGCTTGTAAAATACTGAGTCTGTCAAGGATTTTGCTGCTTCAACTGCTATCTCAATTTTAGGCAGTGCAGTTGCTATAAATGTCAATTTTGTGGTTCTCTGAAGAGGACCTCTGTGGTTTAGAAATCCGTGGTAGGTTCCCTTCCATGCATAAATCAGTTCTTCCATATTTTGCTGCTGCAGTTGTTTCAAGGTTATGAAGAGGATGATAGTGACAGCAGTAAGGAATTAGGACATTAGTCTTCTTTCAAGATAAGCTGCACATTTTCCTATTGGGCTTTGGGCTGTTAATTCTTCCATTAAATGGGGAATGTGTTGCTTTAACAAGTCTTTTAAAATTTTGATGTTAAAAATGTCATCTTTAAATGTATTTGTATTGTTCTTGTAGAACTTTTTATTGGAGGAGCGGATTATACTACTTCAACATTTTCAGTGTCATATTTTAGGTGTATGTGCAGATTAACAAAGCAGCAGAAGATGAAAACACAAAAAAGCTGGCTAAGGATTTCTTCAGAAAACTGGAGGAACATGATGAGCAGACATTGTCAATTTGGAAGCAATTTAGAGACCTCAGTATTGAGGAATACATCCGGATTTATAAGGTACAAATCATCCAAATGTTTTTTCTGTGATAAAATTATCTCTTTCTCTATTGCTTCATCAACATAATTGACAGTGCATGATACCTTTTCATGTAGGATACTGCCAAGCAGGGCACTCACTTGGGAGCAGAGATTGCTCTAATGTTAGCAATTCATTGCCTATCCCATAAACTTTAGAATATTGTGGGGAAGCTCTGTCTCAGAATGCCAGGCTAAGCCTCATTCTGCTTGGAAAAAGCACAGTAGTTGATTTCTCATCCAAGCAGGCTGTCACTTCAGTTGCTAATGTGCTAGATATGTTTTATTTAATAGTGTCCAGGTAACTGGTCTTTAGACTAATTCTCCCTTCTCAGAATTCCTGAAGCTCAAAGTGTGGTGCTAAGCAGCAAGGCAAATCAGTGTTGATTAAATATTGCTTGGTTTTGCTTTATCTTTGAAGTCAGCAACAACCCACCAAGTTAAAAAGTTTCCATGTAATAAATTTTATTAGAAGATGAATCTGTTTTCACATTTCTGATCTAATGTTATAATGTTGCATATTAAATTGAGTGTAAGATTTTACAGCAGCAGGAGTTCCCTGCAGGTGGAGTTGAGCTAATACACAGCTGTCTGTTGCACACTGATGTCATGAGTGGAGCCAGTGTCTTCTGTTTCATGGGACACGTTTGTGCCACTGACTGAAAAATTAACCTTAAAAATTTTGAAACAGTTGATAATCCAGATAACCTGGCTGTGCTTTAACTTCGTCCCTGAAACATGTCACTGGAGCCAAGCAAGTACTCTTAAGTGAAGATCTCCTAAGTGAGACACTTGATAATTCTTGTGGGAAGCTGACCTCTGAAGGCAGTTAGGTACTGGGCTTTGTATGCAGCTGCATCTCGAAGGTCACCCATCACTGATCACACGATGACTGGTACAGCTACATCTTTCTCTCCCAATTTCATTTTAACTAAGAAGTATTGAACTGATGAACTGACCTGGTTTGACAGTTAAGGTCATCTTGTCTCTTCTGAATATACCCTCAGCCTTGATTTCTCTATGCCCAGCAATCTTTGTGAGCAGCTTTTACTTTTTTAAATTCCTTTTAGCATCCTTTAAAATAGGGTTGGTTTCATGTCCAGGTAGCTCCTCTCCAGCCCACTGGTTTCATCTCCAGCACAACAAGGAAGAGACTTGCCTCAGAATTTGTGTATGAATTGCTCTAACCAGTTTATTCCTGATTTCTCATGAATGTTAACATTGAACACCATATTCACCTCAGGGAGAGATTCATTCTAATGCAGAAATTGATTAAATCAAAATCCAAGCATCTTTTCCTTTTAACAATGAAGTGACATTTCCTGGAATAATATTAATCTTTGCACTGTATCTCATCTGTGACCTATCATCTGACTTAATTTGAAGAAAAATTGTTAGCCTTAATCTTAGCAATATTACCCTTCTTTGGTATTCTTGTAACTTTTCAGCGTCTTGGAGTGCACTTTGATGAGTATTCTGGAGAATCATTTTACCAAGAGAAGGCGCAGGAAGTTCTGAAGATGTTGGAAGATAAAGGACTCCTTCAGAAAACAATGTATGAACTCATTCAATCTCTTGGTGCACTTTATTTAACATCTCAGTTGCACTTCAGACAAGATAAGATGAGTGAGGTTTGTACATAATCTGAGGGGAGGAGTTTTCTTTATGTGGCTTTGGTAGCTGTTCTAGTAGAAGACTATCAGGATTTATGCAGTCACAGCTAAAATTTACATTTTCATTTTCTCTGACTAGCACAGAAGCCTGGCCTTGACAAATTGGGTACAATGACAGTGTTCAGCTCCTAGTGGTGTTTTAGGCTGTTGATTAGTTTGGTAGCTGTGCGTGCCATTTAACGAGCAGAATTAGATGAGATCCTTGCCTTGATGAAAGAGGTGCCTGGCTGAGCTGGCATGGAAGCTGTAGTCATGGAATGCACCAGAATGTGGGCAGGCTGCTCCCCTGGCATCAGCAGTGGTGACAGCAAACTTACAGGAACAGTCTTCAAAAAGGAGACAGTCATTCAAAGAAAAAGAAAGAGACTGTCTGGAGGAAGAGAGCTTGTGGCAAGAGGCCTTGGTTTTGGCTCTGACCTCAGTCTTACCTGAACTTACCTGTGTAATAGCCTGCAGTGACATCAGTGCTTTCCCTTGACTTACAGAAAAGGGACAGGAATTGTGGATCTCTCGGAGAAGAAAGACCTCTCAACATTTTCCACCGTCATGCGCAGTGATGGGACATCTCTTTACATAACAAGGCAAGTAAGCCATCTGTGCTCATTGCCTGTCATTTTGCCAGGGAACTTCTGAACTTGAGCACGTTTATAGCTGATGGCATGGATTTTGTAAATTTTTATTTCTAGGATGGTTGTAAGTGAAACTAGCAATGTAACTATGATGGGATGAAAATGGCTTTCAAATACTTTTCCTTCCCCTAAGTAATGTTAGTAAATCTCTCCTTTGCATAAATCATAATACTTCCTCCAGCTACTAACTTTGAAAACAAAGCTGGAATCTCTGGATCTAATAAATACTTGCCAAATAATAAAGGTTTTAGAAATACCTTTGCTTGAAATGTTTGTTGATGATGTGATACAGGAAAAAATTGTTTGTTCAGCCTTGTCTTCATTGACTCAGTGGACCACCAGTGCTGTAACATCAATGTTATTGCTGTTTTTCAGCCATCTCATCAGTATACTAAAATTCCTCTTGAGTGTTTTAATATGGAAGCCTTAACAGTTTCTTTGTGCCAGGAATGTAAATAAATCTAGTGTCTAGCCCTCAGGGTAAACCCTGTACAGCTTTTCAAGGCAAGGGTATTAGAGAGATGTTACAGTCAATCCTGTACATTAGGGAGCTGCTGAATCCTGTAGCCAGATAAAGACAAAGATGCCACAACTCCATGCCCACAGGTCAGCCAGGAGTAGGCATGAGCACCTGATCTCAACAGGCCCAAAACCACTCAGCACAGTTGGCATTTTGTTCCCCTCTGGGTGATTAGGATGAGTATGTATTCCTGTGAAGAAATGTGATATATACATCACATCTATTTCTTCACAGGAATACATTCTCATCCTAATCATACTCATACTCATTGTGATAGATATATTTGTATTATGTATATGATATGTGTATTATTTAATAATTTAATCATTATACATATGTATTGTACGTGCACTGTGTTATCCCTGCCATAGCTGGAAGTCCCTGTGGTCTCTCCAGCAGTTGGCCTGGACCCTCTGATGCCAGCAGTACAGACTCCTCTGGGTGCCTCAGCTCTGCAGGCACATCTGGAGACTTCCCGGGATCCTTTGCCTACTTGCTTGGCTATTCAGCTTGGTATTTGCTGTCAGTCATAGGAGGATGTGTGCCCTCACTCCAGCTGTTGGCTGAGACACCTTGTGACCCCTGGTCAGGCTCCAGCTGTTGTCACTTCATTTCACTTATGCCCAGTCCCCTCAGTCTCTGACGCCACAGATGCACAGCCTACATGGGCTGTAGTCCCCAGCTGCTGCTGCTGCTGACACTCCAGATACATGTGCACACAGAGGAGAGAGCCCCCTCACCCCAGGAGAGTTTGAAATGGAGTTTCATGGGAAGACAGGACAGACTGTGCTGATAAGGTGCAGGACAGAACTAGGCAAACATATAACCAGCAATCGACTTACAAGCCACCCATCCCTGTTGTCATCTTCTCCTTTTCTTATCTTTGGTTCCTCCCCTAAGCATCCCATAACAAGTCCTGTGCAATTGCAAATGCTTTTTTCAGCTGGAATACAAGGCTGATGGTTCTCCTGTGACAGTCCTGTGTGCTTGTGTGTGTGTAGATGAACTTTGTACCACTTAAGCTAATGCTGAACATGGGTTAGTTTTCAAGGAAAGGGTTGTTTTCTCTCAGGTCCCAGCAGGCAGACAGATACTGGACTTACTCTGCACCAAAGAACTGTTTCCTCAGTAACGTTCTTAGGTAGTGGTTTAAAAAAACATTTCAGACATGTCATCAGCAAAGTGTACACGTCCTGTTTTATGTGTAAAGCATACAGGAATCCTTCTATTCAGGAAGTCCTCTCCCCTCCATGAAAAGCAGGTTATTTTCTAAGAGGCAACTAGTGAGGTTTGTTTGAGTGAAAGTCCAAATAGTTTCTCATTATCTCTTTCAGAGATCTTGCAGCTGCTATAGACAGAATGAATAAGCACAGCTGGGATACCATGATTTATGTGGTAAGTAATTCTAGATTCAGCACACACTTTGGTGCTGACTCTCTCCAGTAACCCAGGGGCCTCTGGCTTGCAATATGATTTTGACACACAGTTTTTTTGGCAGTAAAATGGATGTCCTTACTGCCCAGCAGCTGTGCCTCTGTGGGGCAGTGTTTCTTGGTTGTTTCAGTGCGTGACCCCCAGAATGGTTGAAAAATACCTTTAAACTGAAAGAGAGTAGGGTTAGATTAGATATTAGGAAAAAAATTGTCACTCTGAGGGTGCTGAGGCACAGGAGCAGGCTGCCCAGAGAATGCTGTGGATGCCTCATCCCTGGAAGTGTTCAGGGCCAGGCTGGATGGTGCTCTGAGCCAGGTGGTACAGTGGAAGATGTCCTTTCCCACAGCAGGGGGGTTAGAACAAGATTATCTAAGGTGCCTTCCAACCCAAGCCTTTCTATGATTTTACGAAAATTAGATCTGGAGTTATTCTCTACTCATTGCCGTTAGTTTGAAAGGAACTCTTACTTGATTTGACATTTTATTTTCTTTATAGATGTTGTAATTAATAATTACACAAACCAGAAAAAGCTGTTACTGTTATAAAGGGTTTTAAAATGTTAATTTAGAAATTAATGGTCTAAAATTAATCTAAGTCTACTCTGAAGTCCTGATATCTTATCTGAAATGTACATTTTTATGGCTTTGAACAATGCCTTAGTTTCATTACATAGAAATTGCACATAAAGTGCTATTTAATCAATCTGAATGAAGCAGCTGCAGACAGGGAATCTTTTTATATTTATTGGTTTCATTTTGTTTTTTCACAATTCTAGCAGTATCAATAATGGATATGAGTAGCAGGACTGTCTCCTTACTTCTCTGTAATTGCTTTTTGATCTCATATTAGCAAGAAAATACCATGTGATGATTTTAAATCTTCTTTTTTCAGATTTAGAAAAAAAATTACAAAAGCCGTGTTCTTTTATATGAAGTCTAGAATTAGTAATGTGGAAAAAATCTGTATGTGGTCATGTTTGGTAATGTCCTTGTGTCTTCTCTGTACAGCTTTTTCAAAAGTCAGTATAATGTGACACGTAACAAGATGCAGGGAGAGAGATCAGTAAGCAAAACATTAAGTACACATTTTAAAGTGCAACTTCTAGTTAAATCACATGCCTCCTTTTAGCTTCAATCTTCAGGAAGTTTCCTGTAGCTTTCCATTCTTACATGTTGTCATAGAATGGGGACTTTTGGTTATTCTGGGGGGAAATTGTTTGGTTTTGGTGGAGGCTTTTCTGCCCCTGCTGGCTGGAACAGTGAGTTCATTGGCATCAAAAGGCTGTGTGGCTGTGAAAGTGCAATGCTTTAGATGTTAAGGATGCTTCCTGTCCATGTGGGTGGGCAGTTATTTGTGTTTGATGTTCCAGGAGGCAACAGGGACCGAGGGAGAAGGAACAATTAGAAAAAAGAATAGTTGGATGTCCAGTCTGCACAAATCAGGATGTCAGCTGAACTTTAAGCTAATGGAGTGAGCAAGCATAGGAGCAAGAGTCTTGAGCAGACTGCTGCTGTAGCTGAACTCCAGTCACTGTTTAATTCCTTGCCTGGGCCTCCCCGGTCTCCTTCAGGTCCAAAGAGATAGACAGCACAGGCAGATTGTGATGTGGTTCATGTGTCCATCACAGCCAGGGTCTCGTTCAAGTTGGAAATGACAGATCAGCCTGTCCTGTCCTCTCAGCCTTGCTCAGGTTGTATGGTTTTCAGAGGACGTGGCTAGTATTTTTATAATTCCTGACTTTCTGAGGGCTGAGAAAGTGGGTCATAAAATAAAAGAGCAAAACCAACTATTAGGAGACTCTTGTGGGACAGACAGCCTGGTGAGGGAACTGCCAGCTTTGCTCAGCTTTGCTGCTGTTTTGGCACTGCTTTGTAGTGAGTTAGGACTTTACTCAGTGTTACCAGAGGCAGGAGGACTTCATGGGATTAAATGAGAATGCTAATGCTTTTAGTCTTTAATAATTAAATACAAACATATTTCAGAATGCTAATCTTGTTACAAGAAAATTATTTAGAGACTCTGGAGTCTTATTTCACAAGATCATCTTATTTTCATCAGATCAACTTCTTTAAAAGAACATTAAATTGGTTTATTACTTGTAATGCTGTAACTCAGTGTATTCACCAGTTTAGGTTTTTAAAAAATCCTACTTATTTCATAAAAAGGCAGTGGTACAAGCCAAATATTCAAAATATCTTGAAACATGTAGCATGTTATGAAAGAGGTACTAAGATTCCATTGAATGTTGCACTTAAGAAGGAGATGAAAATGCTTTTCTAGATGAAGAATTAAATATAATCCATGCTGTCAGACTGCAGACTTCTACCTTAAAGCCAGCCACTTAATGAGGGAGGTCTGGCTTCGTGGAGAGATGCACCTCATCTGTAAGGGACATGGAAAAGGACTTGGAAAGCCTTGTTTGAAGCACCAGCCACTGCTGTCCATTTATCAGCCTTGCTTGTGAGTCAGCAGGGAGAGGTGATTCCCAGGAGCAGAGCAGGTTATGAGGAGCTAGGAGAGAGGAGGCAGGTGCTTGATACAGTGGTAGTTGAGAAGGAGCACAAGATAAGCATTTCACTCCTTGTCCCAGAACACCAAACAAATGAGGAAAAAGTGATTGTATGGTTATCTCTGCACTGTTTTTTAAGGAGGGATAAAAAGGAGTCTGTGAGGCAGTCAAAACAATTAGGTAAGAAAATGAACCTCATAGCAGCAGCTGTAGCTGCAACATGTGAAGATTGTTGTTAGACATAACATACAGTCAGAAACAACTTCAATTTGTAGGAGAGTGTAACTGAAAGTAGAAGAGAGCACAGGATGCATCATTGTTATGAAATTGTGATTTATACATTTTTTTAAATTATGTACCTGCTATATGACGTAAAACAACAAGTCATGCTGGAGACAATAGAGACTAGTGGGTTCTGGAGGCAGACAGCCAAAGAGGTGTTCCATTTCTAAGCCAAAGGACCCTTGGAGTTTGGTGATATAACCCAGGGGTATAACAAGAGCAGCAAGGTTCTGAAGTGAAAACAGAGATGTTTTGTTTGATGGGCAGCTCTCAGATTATGAGAAACTCAAAAACATTAAGGTTTCCTTTTACTTCATATCTTTGCCTTCATGACCTGAGAATAATAATTTCTGAAAAGGTGGATTTCTTTTTCTAATATAACTCAAAATCCCATTGCCATAGATTCCAGCTGTCACAATTTTCAAGTCTTGCTTGTCTTCAAAAGTCTTAATTTTGTTTGCAATGACTTACTGGCACTGTGGTATTGTGTGTTAAAAGCTACTCCTTATCAGACTTGTGTTTTCTGATGTGCATCAATTCTATTCCTTAGACAGATAAAAGCCAAAGTAATCACTTTCAACATTTATTCCAAATACTGAAGCTCATGGGTTATGACTGGGCAGAAAGGTATGTACTTAAAAATCGTAATTATATACTGGTTTTGGTGGTTAATTTATTTTTCCTCAAGAATGTATATAATATGTAGATTGGACTTCTAGTGGAGTGCTCTTTTGAGCAGAATCTCCTGATGGTGTCCATCCACCATCATGTTTTAGCACACATCATGTAGGCATTTCGGATGAAACTAAGCTGCAAGATGTGATGCTGGTGAGCAAGTAATGGACTCCAGAGTACCAGCAGACATTTGGCCTGTAGAACCCAACTAGTACTAGTCCAGCAGAGAAACAAATCCTCAGAGTTATGTGCAGTGTGAGCCTCAGGTCCTTATCAGCAGCCTTTTCATTCTGTGTGTCCACTCCTGCTGGTCTGATTTATTTGTGGATGGAGTCATTGCCCTGTGTTTAGGATGTGAAAAACAGCCTTGTCTCTCATTTAACAGTTTTTTCATAACTGCCTGATGTGAAAAAGGGAAACAATTTTTAAGAGACTTTGTGGCATAGCTTCTGGGATATTGTGTGGCCACATATTAAATTATTACCTTTTAGAGTATTTTATTTTCACAGAGATCAGAATCTGAGTTTGAATCATGCTTCAGGCTTGAAGTATCTGTTGCAGGGAAGTGTATCCCTGCTGTTATTCATTGTAATTACCAATCTTGTTAGCAATCTGAGCAAAGGTCAGTAATGGATCTCCAGACTAAGTCATATTCCTCTCTGCCAGACTGCATGTCTTTTGTGGTTACATATAGGGTTTTAGCCTTCAGGAATACCAACCTGCCTCCTTTCACAGTGCCTAAAGTTGTGCTAAAATTACCTTAGATTCTGAATCAAGAATAATGCTTGGGATTATTACAAGCAGAAACAGTGAATACTTTATTATTAGCAATGATTAATTATGCTGTTAGCTTAATGTGGCCACAATAGAATTATTATGACTCCTTTTCTAATTATATTAAGAGATCTCTGTTGCCACAGTAATTTGATCTGTCTACATCCTGCCTCTCCTCAATTTATTGCAAATTATTGTATTGAGGCCTCTGTACTAATGCTAATAGCAAGAGATTCCTTAGAGCACACAAATGACCAGGCTATCATAACTCTGATCATAATTTTTCCATTATATAATAAGTATGGAGCTTGGTTGCTGAAATGAGAGTTACTGATGATATCACTGAGCTTCCCACGTTGGAGTGTTATTTATTCAGCTGTTATTGCTGTTTCCTGATAGAGGATCCAGCTCTGAAAAAACACTGCAAACGTTTCTCTTGATTGAAATATAATTTTGGTCCTGCTGCTTCTCAACACAGGTGCCAGCATGTGTCTTTTGGTCTAGTTCAAGGCATGAAGACTCGGAGAGGAGAAGTAATTTTTCTGGAAGATGTTTTAAATGAAGTTCGCTCAAGGATGTTACAAAACATGACTTCCACAAAAAGTTAGCTATTTCAGGTCTTATTAGCTTCTTTTGATGTTCTGTGTTGATCACATTGTGTCATCTTTTCCACCTTTCACTTCTCCCTGTATTGTATAAATCACAGTAATATGCCCTTTTTCTTTCTTTTTGTACTAACCACAATATAAACAACATTACAGTAATTCTTTGCAACTCTGTGAACTCCCCTAAATTGCAGATTTGCAAATTCTAACATTTAGTGGAATTATTTTATCATGCACTGGGAAGGAAGTACCTGCCTTTTGGGGTAAACAATTGGTTTTTTTTCTGGAGGGACAAATTATTCAGTAGTAGATTTGGGGCTGAAGTTCAGGGATCAGTCAGATTTCATCCAAAAGATTTATAGTTCTGAAAGTTTTCTCTGGCAAGAGCAACCCTTGCTTGCCTGCCAGTGCTGCCTTGTCACCCTGCCAGCCTCGTGGCTGTTCCCGAGTGCCCGGGGGGGGTGGTCACTGCTCTGCCCAGATTGGGCTGAAGGGCGGGATTGCCTGCACCTCCTGGGCTGTGGCTCCAGGATCATTTCTTCCTCATGCAGTACAGCTCCAAGCAGTTCCCAGTGAAATGCTGCCCCCTCTTGTGCTCTCTGGAATTAGGTGCTGGATTGAGCCTGCGATCCGGTCAGCTTAAGTTATGTGCATCTCTCTTGCTCTGCCTCCTCAGCTTTTTTAAAACAGGTGATTTTCCTTGTAAAATGGACAAGGAAGTGGTGTCCCTGCATGTGGCAGGGGGTTTGGACTGGATGATCTTTAAAGGTCCCTTCCAACGCAAAGCATTCTGTGATTCTCCCAGTTAAGATTCCCTCAGTATAGTCAGTTTAGATATTTACAGTGGATGGTGTGAATACTCCCTAAATGTACATCCAAATGGTCTATTAGCCATTGGAATGGCTTTTCTTTTTCTTTTTTTTTTTTTTTTAATGCATTTTATGCCACTTGGAGCTTTTTATCAATTTTATTTTTCAACAAAATCTGCATTTCCCAGATCTCGGAGATTGGCTGTTGTAATTGTGAAGAGGAATTCAGTGTAGCCTGCATAGTCTGTTGTAATGGATGCTTCTCACCTCAAAACTGTGCTGTACATATGAGGGGAAGTGGGAAAAAGCCCACATGAAACAGCTAATTTCAACTTTTAATAGAGATTTATATACTGGACTCCTTGCTGTATGCATCCTGACAATTTCCATATTGCTAGTTAAAATTTATGGAAGATCTGCCCTGTTATTGGCATCTCTACGACTGAGCAGGAGTAATTGTGGTACTGCAGACTTAACGATGTTTTTCTGTTTCCCTTCAGCAACCAAAGAGATCCAAGATCCTGTGGAGACAGCAGAGAAGGTTGGTCTTGCAGCACTCATAATTCAGGTGAGTCTGAGCTACCTCATGAGGTGCTGCATTGTCTGTGAGAAGTTACAAAGTGAGATGAAGAGCTGTGTCTGGGTGACACCAATTTATTGTTCCAGGACTTCCGGGGCCTTCTGTCATCTGATTACCAGTTTAGCTGGGATCGAGCTCTCCAAAGTCGGGGAGATACAGGTGTGTTCTTGCAGTACACCCATGCCAGACTCCATAGGTAAGAGGAGCATTTCTGCACAGCACAGTCTGACATTAATTTTAACCTTATTAACTTACTGCTTTGCTAGTAATGCTAACTCCTTAAATATGACACATGTTCACGTTTTCAGCAGACATATGAGTTCAAGATAGAAATCATAGAGACTTCCCAGAAGAGCAGACCAATTAAAATTAATTTTCTACCTAGTTATTTGCTGAACTAACTGTTCATGTAGTTTCTCAATTCTAGGAACAGCTTCTCTGTGATTGGTGTCACTGATGAGGAATGGTTGCCTAGAACTAAGGAAACTGATGTGAAAGCCAAAATGCCCATACTTGTAAAACACACCACATCACAGAACTTGGATGTTTTGGCTACCCACAGTAACTAGTGGATTATTTTTAACATTATTTCCCTCTGTTGATAGTGAAGATTAAAAGGAGATCCCTTCCTATTGACTTAGGTCAAACACCTGGCACGTTTAATTATTTTTTAAAAAGAGTTTTCAGAAGAGTCCAGTTTGAACAGTTTTATCAATTACACTAAACTGCCAGAGCAGACCTCAATATGTTTTCATGTAAGATTCCTTCCTGGGTGAGGCCAAAGGTGTGAAGCAGCCTGATGTGAGGCAATGGTAGCAGCATGGTGTTCAGGGAGAACATGCAAACCTGATCCCTTTCTCTGGTCTGTTCCTCTTGTACTCCCTTGTCATGTAGGTATTGGTGGTTCCAGGGTACCATTAGCGGGGGATTGACTACCTCCCTAGTATTTTTAGCTTCTGGACCTGTTTTCCATGCATATCTCTAATCCTGTTGATAATTGAATGGCCAGCACACATTTTTATTTTTTTAAAATCTTAGGTTGAAGTCAGCTAGTCTGTTGCAGTGTTCCATTCAGCTTGAGCAGAGCCTACTGTTTTCTTAAAAACACAGATTAGTGTGGTTTTTTTTTGTTCAGCATTGCTAAGAGATGGTTTTCATCCAACATTTGTTTTCCATTCTTATTGTTTTAGTTTAGAACAGATGCACGGGAATGCGGAGCTGACTGATGTTAATGTGGCATGCTTGCAAGAGCCAGATGCCATCTCTGTTCTTCAGCATCTTCTCAGGTTTGTCTAGTTTTCTTTCCAAACACCATTTCCCTTAAAATAAATATCTGGATATGCCACTGATCTATTGAGAGGGCACAGACTGCATGATTGTAAGAAAAAATGGCTTGTTTGAGGCAATGACTTGCCTTTTGTGCCACATGGATTGCAACATTTGAAATGTCCGTGGCTTTAGAAGCCATACGATGGAAAAAGCAGTATTTAGAATATACTCTGTGTACATGAGCCTCCTAATTATTTCTTGTCTTCACAAAAGTGTGCTCAGCTCTGTATAAATATTAGCTGCAGATTTGCTTGGTTGCTCATGTTCTGTTTTGTCATGTGAGAAAAGAGTGGCAGTGAGGTACATGGAGTATGTGCGTGCGCATTCGGGAGCTCAGCATCCTTCAGAGCTGCTGAGCGTGCACAGCTGGTACCTGTTAATAGCAGTAGTGTTCTTCATTAATTCAGTCTTTAAGTTGAGCATTTTCTGTTTTCATTATTTCATAGATGTGTAAATTAAACTGTGGAGACAAGGGAGTTGTCCATGTTGTGCAGCCTGTGATGGAGTCAAAGCTTTCAGAATACCTACTGAGAATTCCTGTATACTGCATTGCACACTGTGCCAGCAAGAATTTTTTTGACCATACTAAGACCTTCCTGAGGCCACCTGAATAAAATTAGGACTTCCAAAAGTCATGCCAGTGCACCAGGTGGCTCCTTTGACCTGCACGTGTGGGCTGCAGAGCCCTACCATTAACTCCAGCCTCCAGCAGTTTGCCTGCAAATGTGCTGCTTGAGCAACAGCAGGACCAGCCAGCTCTCAGCAAGACCAGTACTGTCTTATTTATGCAGTGCCATTGTATTTCACAGAAAACATGTGAGCTGTTCCTTGGGATTTTTTATACTCTTAAGGGACTGCTGAGCTGTTGTTATCACAGTGTGCTCCCCAGTTCTGCAGCTTGTCTTAAGAGCGGAAGATTCCATGGCAGTTCAGCTTGGACATGCTGGCAGGGATGGGCCTGGGAGCTGAGCAGAAATCAGGCAGTCCAGTCCCCACTTTGAATCTGAAATCTCTTCAGCCCTGGAGGTGTTGGTACCTTCTTGCAGGCTATGAAAAAGGACAGCAAAACACATGAAGAAAAAACACAGCTGTCATGACTGCCTGTACTTCCCTGTTTAATACTGTCTTACAAAGTCAAGTGTATTGTGTAGGTTATGTAGGATGACCCTGCTTGAGAAGGGAGGTTGGACCAGATCACCCACTGTGGTCTCTTCAAATATGACGAATTCTGTTTGATTCTGTATTCCAGGATTTGTCTTTTTCTGATGTTACAAGATTCCTTTTATCTCCTTAAAATTCTAAGCTGCATTTACTGAAGGCAATGTCCTCTAAGGGACTATTTTGACTTCCTTGGTTATTTAACACATGTTTTTTGCTCCTAGAAACGTACAATTAGTGTTGAGATGTAAAACCAGACATAATGTTCCAGGAACAAATATAGCTCTTGTGTTCTCTTTGCTATAGCCTGCCTCTCTGAGCTGTTTGCATGATGAGTAGCAGAAGCAATCTCCTTCAATAATAAGTGAACAAGGAAGGAATAATCAGTTGTGTGCTAATGACATGGCTTAGGTCTGCTTCAGAAGATTAGTTTTGCTAGTTCTACAGCTCTGGTTGTGTGCTTGTTCTGACTGAAGCAAGTCTGATGAGCCTTCTGAGTACACCTTGTACCACTTCAGCACCAAACAATCCTTTCCTTCCTTCACAGGTATGATGAGGTCCTGTATAGATCTTCTCAGGATCTGCAACCCAAGCACATTGTCAGCTACCTGCTCACACTGAGGTAAGGTGTTTGCTGATATTGGCTGTATCTCCAGTGAGGACAGGTCTCCCTGAGCTGGCTCTGCAGCCCTCACATCTGCACTGCTTTGAAGAGTAAAAATAGTGGGAAGATGCAAATTTGTGGCACAGTTTCCCTGAAGCAGGAAATATATAGAGTAGGATAGCAAATAATGTAATAAATAGTTGAGATTAAGGCTGGAGCCAGGAGCCTCCTGACAAACTTAACAGCTTTTCAGAAAAAATAATCATTTGGCTGAAACCCAGTATCTGCACCCAAAATCATGCTGGACTAGTGATGTCTTAAGGAGCAGATTTTAGCTGATAACATCCTCTCAATATCAACATTTCAGCTAGGAAATTTTATCCAAACTGTTTTTAACCACTATCTCAGCCCATGAACAAAGCTTGTTATTAGTGTAATCATACTGTGTATCTCATTCTCAGAGGGATTGGACAGCACCATGAAATGCTAGTGTAGGCTTGGTGGAGGAAGCTGTAGAGCCTGTGTGTGAGGAAGGCTTTAACAAGTTAAGGAAAATTGTGTAAAGAATCATGCATCTTGGGAATGATAGGTTAGGCTTTCAAGGATCTTCCCAGAGCAGTCTTGAGACTCTTCTGTGGGTTTTTTTGGGGGGGATGGAGGGCAGGGAGTGGGGAGGTGTGTGTGAAGCAGGGAGATTATTTTGGGGTTATTTTAGGAGAATGAAGTTGTCAGGGCATGCCATCAACACTACAGAAAACCATGCCCCTTCAGCCAGGTGAAGAGGCTGTTGGAAATCAGCCCGTGGCATGCTGCAGTTGTGGGTGGCTCTTCCAGTTCTGCTGCTTTCTGTAGCCCACAGCGCTGCATTTGTCAAGTGACTTGCTCCTTCTCACTGCCTGTGTTTTCCCTTTCAGCCACCTGGCAGCCGTGGCACACAAAACCCTCCCTGTGAAAGGCAGCGCCCCCGACCTGGCACAGGTGCGGCACAGCACTGCCTGGGCTGGGGCCTGGAGGGCGGCCCGAGGAAGGATCCTCAGGGCTTTGCCAGCCCAGCTGTGTCACCACTGGGGGGAATCCGAGCCCGCAGGCGGAGGAGCCAACAGCCAGGCTCTCCCGTGGGCACAACCGCTTAGGGAAGGCAGGGATTGCTGTTCACAGCTGTGCCTTTTGGAAAGGGCTGCTCTGCTTGATCCTCCAAAAACAACACTCCCCAAGGACAACTGCTCCAGACCCAGTCAAACACCTTCTCATCACCTTTCCTTCCAAACGTTTTAAGAGTAAACATTTGAGCATTTAACTTGCTTGTTGACTTCTTATGGTTTCCTTTAGTGGTTATGTGGGAAGATAGATTCAGTTCTCTCCTAATTCTCTATCTCCTCCCTCTTGCCACCTACATATCCCAAGTTGTTGGTATTGCCTTTCTAGCTAAAGCACAGAGGCTGACAACTGTTAATATATCATTCCAAATAAATGCAAATTCTTTTTACTGATCTCCCAGGCAATGTTTGACCCCCTAACAACTCAGTAAATGATATATTAATTACAGTGCCTCTCTTATTTTCTTTCATCTATTTCAAAAGGAATTACCTATTTGATTTTGGTAGGAAATCACATTTAAGTGTCGAGCTGTGCTGTGGGGGAAAAACATTCAGTGGAATTGGTGGAGCTGCTGTCTGTATTTGAGTTTAGATACTGTAGGCATTCATGCCTTTGCATCAAACTTCAAGGAAAACTTCAGTTCCTTATCCTGTAAATAAAATATTTTTTAAGTATCTTGCAATGTGACAGCTTTCAAGAGCTGTGATTTTTGGAGCAAGCTTGATAGAGCTCTTCCCAAACAGCCAGCTGTGTAACAGCCAAGACCTTGACGAGGGAGAGTGAAATTTTCAAAGCAGCCCATAGTTGCTGGACAGCCTCACCCAGGCACAGCGAGGGGAGGGATTCCAGCGGTATCCTCAGGCTGTACTAGCCCCTGGTGCATGAAAGATTTTCAGTTTTTAGTCATTGCATTCTTGTTCATGCATCTCTGCTTGCTCTGCCCCGAGGGCTGGGTTGGGCATTCCTTTCCACCTGCCTTTGTTTGACAAAGTTGACAGCGCAATGAGCTGCCAACAGCTGGTGTGAATTCTGGCAGCATTGGTGTGTTCCTGAATATTCAGGTTTTGTGCAGATCCGAGTCCCAATGGGGGGCAGGGACAGGCTGCACACGGTGTTCTCACCTCGGTGTCTAACTGCTGTCCCAAGAACCACACCCTCTTCTGTAGCACTACCCTAAAATGACTTTTTTCCTTGTTTTCCAGGCACGTCTCTGTCTCTTCCACGCAGCACGCTCAGTTCTAGCCAACGGAATGAAACTTCTTGGTATTACACCTGTAACTCAAATGTAACAAGGCCATAGCCGATGTCAAGTCATCTCTTAGTAAAATGATTTTTTTCCACAATAATATGAATCCTCTCCTGTGTGTCACTGCTACTGCAGGCTGGAAACTCCATCTTCGCTGGCAGGTTTGTGTTCTCCATCCTACCAGCTGCCAAAGAGCAGGTGTGGCACAGCTATTTGTAGGGGCAATGCTGCCAGAATCACTTTCTTCAGACATTTGGTGGCAGCAGTGTACTTAAGACACCTGGAATTTCCCATAAAAGAGAACTGGTGTGTATTTGCCATGTAAATATCACATCCTTTTAGTAGAGGAAGTGGTGTTAACTGTCCTGCCTTAAGCAAAGTTCTCCACTCCTGCGGTTACCACTGTGTACCAAGGCCTGATGACACAATGGCTTCACGTTCTCTGTCTGTTGTAACAAACCGAGTTACTCAGACCCTGCAGAGACTTTTTCCTCCGTGTTGTGCTGCATTCCTCCTTCAGAAACCTCAGCCAAGCCCACTGCCAGCTGTCACACCCTTTTCCTCAGCCCTTCCTCTATCCCACTGACGTGATGGCCGGCGAGAAGAGACTGCTGCCCAGCCGGTGGAACAGGAAGCGCAGTGATCCTCAGCCCTGTGCACGCAGGCACACGTGGCAGGTGCTGCTTGGCACCCCTCAGCCTCACAGTGCTGTAGAGAGGTGGAGCAGCATCTGTGGGGTCCTGCAGGTGCCTGGCAATAACTTCCACCATGGAAGCCTCGAATCCCAAGAGCAGCACTGTGGTGGAACAGTTGGTGAAAGGCAGAGGGGACCATCCTCTCCCTCTCCTAAATCCTCTTCTCTGGAAGAGAATTTAGGGCATGTTTTGTTACTGCTCTGTTTAATGTGCCCCACTTTCATGTAAAACCCAGCTCCTTAATTCATGTCCGAAGAAATGTAGCTAAGGGTATGAAGTTGGTCACATTTCCACTCCACTGTGAATGTCAACAAGTTGCCCAAATGCACCAGGGTCAGTTTTCCCACAATGTAGAGTTGAAATATCTGGAAGGCCTCAGAAGATGAGGAAGGATGTTGAAATTGCACAGTTGGCACTGACAAAGGTGGGCATGCTTTACAGGAGCCATTTTCAAGCATCTGCAGGCACAGAGAGGTTGAGAGAGAAAAGATCTTCTAGATAGAGACTTTGTGTGACTCATTCACACTTAAGCCAGAGGTACAGGAACAAATACAAACTATCTCCTGTACTATGCATAGAAGATCCCCTTACCACCTACAGCTGATATAAACACTTAAAGAGTAAAAGGAAAGCCGCAGCTTCAGAGTCTTTCATCTGACTTTTTAAACCAAACAACAAGGGCTACCTCTAGTCACTGAGGTGGGTGAAGCTCAGAGCAGGGGTATTCCCTGTAGAGTTGTGTCATCTCATGCTTATTGCCTAGAAGAGAAACTTCCTGTCATTAATCAAACTGCAATTGCCAAGTATTTTAAGAGAAAATGGTGGCAGTAGTTGCTTTTTTTAATAGTTTTTTTTATGAAGCTTTTCAGGCATTTCTGCCCTCAAAGAGCAAGACAGTTTATCAAATACACAAAGAACCGATTTCCCTCCATTATATACATTATATACAATTGAGTGATCAGTTCCTTCACTGGGTGTTCCTTGTAAATGAGACTCTTCATTGTCGATGTGAATGAAGAATGCCTTCCATAAAATACCCAGCCAGCTCCTCAGCTGCAGTGTAGCCTCAGTGTCAGCCACTGGAAACTCCACTTGTAAAACAGAACTAACTTCTGCTTTTAGTCTATCCCACTTAAACCACTTCATGACTAGCTTAAGGCTAATTTTGAAAAAAAAAAATTTTTAAAGTCTATTTTTTCTCTTGTCCATCTGTCCATTTTTATGGACAACATCACACAGTAGCCAGTCTCTCTTTTGAGCTCTTAGTCTCTGAGGGCTGGATTTTTGTGGTGTCTTGTCGAGGTAATCCATAGAGGTAAATAGAAATACACACCAGGACAGCACCCAGGAAGAAGGTAACAGCTGAAAGGAGACAAAATAGTTTAAATAAGTACATTCATATAAGAAACCTTCAGCAAGCCATCTAAGTTATGATATCTGAATGACAGTATTGAAACTGCCCAAGACTAAACAAGACAGCAAGCAATTGATAAGTCACAGCATTTAGCTTCATCCTCTGTCACTGGGATCTCTTGAGTGTTTACAATCCCCACATGGTTCCAGTTGGTCTCATAGCAAGAATGTGGTGGTGGTGGTCATAAAAGAAAGAGTGAAGCATCTCCTGCAGTCCCAGGAGCCATTTGTACAGGCTTACATTACAATGAACTTAATCATAAAAAGCCAGTGGATGTGGCTTGTGATAAGACCTTTTTTGCCTTTCCATGTCTAGACAGGGTTATTTAGAAACTATTAATAAGGCTTTCACAGCTCATTAGTACAAGTTTGATTTGTGTGAACTGTCAAGAAAACACTGCCCAAGTAAGTTTTTAAAAATTTTTCATCCTTTGCTTTATGGTGCTCTTTTGCAGCCAAACACTGATTATTTTCTCCTTATGCAAACTTTCCTTAAGCTTTGTCTCGCTAGTACTACATCCAAAAGCTAATTTTTCCACCATTTTCCCACACCATCTTTGGATTAAGGTGGGAAACTACCCACAACTAAACAGTGAAGGACTGAGGGAGAGTGCTAGGCATAATATCAGACACAGACTTGACTGGGGAGAAAATCCTTTGTAGTTGCAGAACAGCCCAGAGCCATCTGCTGTTTCCTCTCAAAGACATTCACCACATCAGTCAGTCACAACCCCAGCTGCTCTTTGACTTTCTCTCATGGTGGTGTCCACAGCAGATGGGGAAAGTAAAAGTTAATGCAGTAGTGGGTGTAACTCATCAGGGATGTGTAAAGCCCTTGAAGGAAGAGCTGAGGAATTAATTTGGCACTGGCTGTACTAAACCCAGCAAGAAATAATAACCCATCAACAGCAGTCCCAGGATAATACCTGTATCACACACTAAACTGCATTAGAAAATGATGCATAAAAATAAAGCTGTTTAAACCAGAAAGGTTCTTTCTGTTTGAAGTTGCAGATGCCTCCGAAAGAACAAAGCACTGATGCCTTTGAAAGCACAGAGTCATCAGGCACCTTTGTGCACCACAACAGGGACCGATGATGCATTAGAGCACAGGAGTCCTGGAGAAGACTTGAAGCTAAAACCAGAAAAACTCAGAGGGTGCATAAACGATGGCTTTGGTATAAGTGCAGCGGCTGGGCAGGCACGAAACATGCACAGCCATCAAATCAAAGGCAAAAAGGCACTTACTTATCTGGAGGCCAAAGAGGATGACTGATGCCACAGTGGAGAGAACAATGGCTGCTGCTGCAGAAAAGCCTTTCATGATGTTATCTGTGTAGTTAACAACCACCGAGGTGTAGAGGCCACCCACGCTGGCCAGAACTGGGAAGCAGATAAGGTGTGACCATAAGTACAGGTGCAGTCGGTTACTCTTGAAATGATGCATTTTACTACACTAGTGTGCTCCTGCTTTGGGCCACATTGTCCTAACTAATGACTTAACAGATCATTCGGTGGAATGGGATGTCTATGTAGCATCCAGTAAATAAGATATAACTCATTTAAAGATTATCTACTTGCTAGTCAATTATTTAGGCTGCTGTTTCAGCATAATTTTAAATGGAATAAGTGAATAACTTCCAAGAAAATTGTACTTTTAAATAAAATCCCTCAGAACACAGTTGAGAGTGTGTCAGACTGAATTTGTAGCTTCTGACAATCAGTTGTATCATGGTTAAAAAAGAAAAACAATGTCAAAAGCCAAAAAACACAAGATACTTACAGACAACAAACCAGACGTAGTATGTGTAGCCATAGAAAAACCCTTTCTCAAGAACTTTGGCTCCATCTGATGTGTACACAACAAGTAAATTCACCACAATCCCAGATAAGTATAGCTGAATGTTCCTCACCCACAAGGAAGTATCTGAACTCTTTAACACCTTTTCAAAATAAACTCCTGAAAAAACAAAAACCCAAAAATACTTCAGTGAGAAGAATGATTCATGGTTTATTGCATTTTAAAACCAGACAACTTCTTAGAGCCAGCAAACTCTCAAGTTCCCTGTCCATGGAAGACCACTGCTGAACACCAATGATGGATCCAGGGTTGGTGCCTCAAGGCTCAACCTTTGGCCTGCTGAGAAGATGAAAAGGCATCCCATGGGAGTACTTCACTGAACTCGAGGGGCATTTTCCGCCCTCTACAAACTCCTTCACATCTGTGTGAGCATGAATGTTTTTTGCTACAGCAAAGGGACTATGAATGTTCCTCTCTTACATTCTCAAGTACTTCAGATTTGTACCTAACTTAGCCTTATAAGGAGTTACTGTTGTCTCACAGAATAGAATCTTTTGTTAAATTTTTTGTTTCAATTAGGCTGCTATGTTTAAGTGCAGTTTAAACCTTTAGGCATAAACCATTGGTCAAGTCTGGGGCTAAGTTTAGCAAGGGGATCCACTTTGACTCAACAGGAAGGTCTCCCTCAATCCTATTTATCCTTACCCTTTCCTATCTTTACCCTTTTTCAATCCACAGCCTCCATGAAAATAATTTTATGTTGATTTTAGTTTTAGATTTATTTTAGTCCAATTTTTCTCAGAGGGTAGGGGAGGAAGGGAGGATCTGTATTACCTCAGTACTGAAACTGAAAACTCCTCAGGAGCTTTGTGCCGGCAGAGCACTTGGCAGAGCAGCTCGTTCTGAAACTACAGCTTCAGGGGATTACAAGAGCAACTCAAAACTGAGGCCTTCTGCTAATTGAAACAACAGGTTGGTTTTCAGGAAGTGGAATTCATTTTAATCTAAAGCTCTAGCTCTCGATACCACATAGAAGAGCATTATTTTTATGCTTTGCATTACTGAAACTCCCCAAATACTTCTTCATTATTCTACTTGGGAGGCATCTGTCAGACTGAGGCAGACATTTGACAAGGCCCTCACCACCTGCCTTTTTTATCATTTCTCACCTAATCAGGACTCTGCCAAACTCTGGAATTTCCTCCACATTTCAAAACAAAGAGAGCAGTTTGCAGGACTCAATTATTGGTGATTAATATCCCACACGATCCTTCATACAATATGAAAAAATAATATGGAACCAACAAAGGTGGCACAAAGACCTGTGTGTTAGAAGCCCTAGGCACACACCCCTCCCTCCCCCAAAGATTCCCAAATTAGTTTCAAGGAAGGTCTTACTACTCTTTTATTAATGAAATATGCAATTTATAATTTAATAGAATACAGTGAGTATTTATGGTGAATAAATGAGAAGGAAAATTTATATTTCAGGGGTTCAAATAATTATAAAACCAAGGAAATAGTATATTCTCTCATAAGAATATAAATTTTTGAAGTGTAAACAACAACAAACTAGTATTGTTAATGACTGTAACCTTTAAAATAACCCTGAATAATTACCTTGAGATTTCTGCCCCCTGAGAAGACACACAGAGGATAACGAGGTGTAATCAACGCAACAGAAATTTGGCTTGAGTATGAACCATACTTGTAAATGTTATAAACTGAGAAAACAGTAGGCAAATCAATAAAACTATGTTTCTAGATTTGTTAACATACAATTCACAAATCCACTAGGCAAGAAGAAGGAAAGAATGGGGGCTGATTAGGAGAACCTACTCCTCAGAACTGTTTTAAGTCACAAAGGATCTGCCGTTAAACTATCCCTCCAATGCTTTTAAAAGCATTGTTGGGGCCCCAGATACTTGGAAATTATCACAGGATCAGCACTTTGAAGGAAAAACTTCTTTTCCTTCTCTAAGTGACAAACACACACAATCTTTTTTTCATTTTGCTGGACTAATAAAACACTCGGTAAAACATGGTGAGTCCAGAAACTGGAGGTCTAATGGCAAAATAACTGCTTCATGTGAGTGTGGGAAGGAAGAACAGGAAGGGAATTTGAATAGAATTTATGTTTTCAACATATAAAGCCCCAAGGGCACAAGGAGCTCTGTGGATGAAACACATAGTTCCTCCCAGCTGCCCCAGAGCTTCAGCTGTCAGCAAGGAAACCCAAGCTGCAATCCTTTTGCAGGAGAAGAAAGCCCTAAGTGTGTCATGCTGCCTGCATCAGCCTGTCAGTGCTCTGGATTTGCAGATCTTTGGAAGCACAGCTGTTGACCCACATTATTGGGGAAAGCAGGAGTTTTAGGAGACTCTGAAGGCTGTATTTTGTCTTGCAGCCTTGAAGTATCTATTTAAATGAGGAAATTCATAACCTTCCAGGAAAAGCTGGCTGAGCGCTACAAAGTTTTATTCAGTAATTCTCCTTCAAAGTGCCCATTTTACTGAAATGACACCAAATAAGAATGACACTCTCCTCCTCTATCCACCAGAATGTTTTTCCATGAGTAATGAGCATTTGTGCACAGCACAAGGTCATTCTTGCAAGATTTTCCAGTACTAAAAGTGGGTGATAGTACCTTTTTTTTTACAGAAGAGGGAGGAAGAATCCAGTTTACAGTCAGGGGAATATGCCCCTGTGAGGCAAATTTCAAATTAAAAAGTAATTTGCATTTTTTTATTTCTGAGCACCAGTTCACTTGTCCCAAAGTCTTGGTGTCCTTCTCCAGAAGCTAGAGAAAAAACTACACTGAGGGGAGACACTGGTTGTAGAACAAAGCAAAAAAAAACCAGAACCAAAAATCCTTCACTGAGTTTATCTAGGCTTCCTGCTACTAATCTAACTCTCTGCCTTCCTCATGCTCCCTCCACATCCAGTTAGGTTTTCCACCTGCAGAACTATGGCAATGTGTATTTCAGGGCTGAGCTGGTACAAGAACTGAGCAAGGAGCTCAGTTCTCCTTGTAAAAAAAAATGCAAGTATTTCATGTGATCACCAAAGGGGAGCTATTCACTGCAAAGTAAACTTTATAAAATTGATGTACATTAATTAAATGCACAGAGTGAGTCATTATGCTGCTCCCTACAGTCTTATTCACAGCATTTGAAAGACACTTCCAACTGCAAACCAGCCCTCTATGTTGCATCATGTAAAACCAATGGTACATGCTCCTATCATTTGCTTGACAATGGGAGTAATCATGTTATGAATCTGCCATAATTACCAAAAGTAGAAGACAATTAGGGGCAGAGGGAATAAACTATTAGAGGAAGACAGATAACTAATGTAGAATGATCAGTTTTAAGCACTGTGAGTTCTCCAGTCCTTTAGATACAGCCCGTGTACAGAAATAATACTGTACCTGCAAATCCTGAACAAAACACTGCCACAGCAATTGCTCCAAACCCTAGCCATGGGTTCTGCTCCACCTGCAATATCAACCATTATTTTAAAAAGGATACAATACTTCAGTCATTCACAACAATCAATTCCAGAGTGCTGTGGTTTAAATTCAGCCAGCAACTAAGCACCACCCAGCTCCTCACTCATTCCCCCCAAGCCCCACAGTGGGGAGAAGAATTGAAAACAAAAGGTAAACTTTGTGGGTTTATATAAGCACAGTTTAATAACTAAAACAAAATAAAAATTAGTAATAATTCTAGTATTAACAAAAAGAGAGAGAAATATAAAACCCAAGGAAACTAAGTGATGCACAAGGTAATTAATCACCACCTGCTGACAGATGTCCAGACCATCCTGAAGCAGCAATCAGCCCCTCCTGGCCAAATTCCCTGATTTCCCATACTGGGTGTAACATTCTATGGTATGGAATATCCCTTTGGCCAGTTCAGGTCAGCTGTCCTGGCCATGCTCTCTCCTGGCTTCTTGTGCCCCTCCTCACTGGCAGAGCAGGAGACACTGAAAAGCCCTGGACTCATGGTTAAGCACTGCTGAGCCACAACTAACACACCAGTATTACTAACATTGTTCTCATGCTAAATCCAAAACACAGCACTGAACCAGCTACTAGGAAGAAATTTAATTCTACCCCAGCCAAAACCAGGGCACAAAACTACTCCATTAAGTAGAGCAAAATTATTAGCATTTCACTGCAGTACCATGTGCCCTTGCTGATCTAGGGCTGCCTCTAGATCAGCTAGTGTAGCTGTGTGGTGTTTCACACACAGAAACTCAGCTCAGTGTAGCTGTGTGGTGTTTCACTTTCTGTGGGTACTCTCACCGTGCTCAGAGGCACTCTCTACCTGGCTGTGGCCAGTACTCCCAGAGGCATGACCTACCTTTCCCACTAATGCAGCTGAGCAGCAGTATCATCTAAGAAACAGCAGACACTTGTTTTTCCCTACAACAGTATTAGGTCAGTGCCTCTGAAGGGTGTGTTTAAATGACATACCCACACTGGGCTGGAGTTTTGCTCCTAATTCCTCACAGGGCTTTGATTCCAAGTTCTCTGTTCCAACAATTACAATGTTACCAAGGCCAAGTGCTGGAAACAATCTATTACTCAGACACTCCTAGGATGGTGCATTAGATTATGATGGCTGTAGTAATTTACACTAATTGTAGCAATCCGTTGCATTTCCAAAAAGTGAGACCAGAGCAATACCACAAGCCTGCCTGAACTGGTACACAAAAAAGGTGAAAGCCAAAGAGCAAGGATCATTTATTCCTTATCTGAAGAGGGAAAATTTTAACTCTTACCTGTACTTTTGTAGCCTGAGCAGGCTCCCACTGAACAAGGATTACACCACCACACAGCATGAAGACAGAGAACCACTGCAACTTACTAAAGGTACGGTTCAGCATCAGGACTGTACATAAAGCTGTACAAGGGATCTTCAACTGGTACGTCACCTAAAAAAGATGGGAATGCAGTGTAGAGGACATGGTTTTATAAACTCCTCCAAAACAAGAAAATAAAATAGAAAAGTCAACTATGGAATGACAGATTTTTATATTCATTGATTTCCTACATATCCATCTCCAGCTACAACAGCATGAATTTGAAGGGACTCTAGCAGTGAGTGGTGTAGCTCAGAAAGCCAGAACTCTGCAGCAGAGTGTATGCTCTGAATAGAACAAAGCACAGTTTCGCTTTTAACACTGAGGCTGAAGAGAGTGCTGTGTGCCAGGCAGATACCTGAAACGTGTGCCTAATGAGCCAGGAAAGAGAAATTTATTTCCAGGTCTGTTACTGACAGAAACCTGTATTACCTGATAGACCGCAGCATCCAAGTTGCTAAGAGCCACGAACGCCATATTGTTTTGGAGAGCATACACCACAGATGGAACACTTAATTTTAGCAGTTCTTTAGGACTTCCAAATACATTTTCTTTTAAAGATGTTATTAACCTTGTCAGACTTCCAGTTTCTCTGCAAAATAAAATATTAGCATAACAGAGGGCATTCCTAAACTGGTATTTTAAAACAGAAATCAAATCAATGAATCCCTTGGGAGGGCTGAAAATTCGTCCTCCATGATCAGTTGTACTTTCTGCTCACAAGAGAAAAAAAGGTTAACTGGCAAAAAACAAGTGAGGTTTTCAACAAGCAGGAAGCCCTGAAGGCAAGAGAGACATTGTGGAATCAGGAAGTTAAGATGCATTAATGTGTAGCAGCGTGTCAATATAGGCAGTGGAACAGAAGGCTGTTGTTCACATCTCCCCTTTTTTACTGGGTATTAATGTTTGTGTGTGATGTCAAATGCCCATGATTTTCCAGATCCCCTTTAAACTAGGCCTCACAGTACAGTCAAAAAAGGATTGTACCCTTATACACTACTTACCTAGAAAAACCTCTCATTCCTCAGTCAGCCATGGGTTCCCAGTCTCACTTGCTCTGTGGGGAGATGCTGGACCAGCACCAGCACACACACATGAGGAGGTCTGGCAGGTGTTTGGGGGCTCCCTGTCACCTGTCCCTGTCTTTGCATTTCACACCTCTCCTTCAAGTAATTACAGTGTGTGACAGAGCAGGCAATGGGGAAGAACGTGTTGCTGCTGGCTGCTTTTGCAGTTTGCTATTCAGCTTTTCACAGCTGCCCTCTGCATTACTGGTTCTCCCTTATCACTTGTACATCAATCTGACATTTGGTGCTTACTTGTTGCTGCTGCTCCAGTTCTCTTCCCAGTTCTCCCACAGCCTCCCTTTCCAATCTTCTCTCACTTAGCACTGGCAAATACCAACATCCAAAATCATTCCTGCCCCCTCCCACAGGCCCTTCAACTTGTAAACTGTACTGCTCTTAAATTTAACTCTCCTTGTGGTTCTATTACACATTTGTATGAATAAATAGCTGTAACCACCTAATTTCAGCATATTTTCCTTTCCTGATCAACCACTGACTCTGTACTCCAGTTGTTCAACTTTCCTCTCCGAAGATTTACAGGATTTACCATCTCATGATCCTTCCATCCAAATTTCTCTCCTTCCTTGCCTTCCTCCCTACTTGCACGAAGCGTATTACTCCTTTTCCTGTGCTATTTTCCCCTGAAGGGAGTGCAGTTGTTATACAGGCAGCTGCAAGGGATTCTTTTTGTATTTTTCCGTAACAGAAAGCACACACAAAAAACCAGACATGTCTGGCCACAGGGAACAACCGTGACAAGAAAATCCACGGACAAATAGCACTTAAAGTGAAGTCTGCAATACAAGAAAGGGGAAGAGTTCATGTTACAGCTCACCATGGTTAACTGCACTAGATACAGAACTGTGTAAAATGTTAGGAGTCATTGATATTATGGGCAAATTTTTTTTTGTTTGTTCCATTTCTGAATGTGTTTATTACATTATCTAGGATTGGGAGATAAGATATACAAGAAAATTGGGTAATACCCAAGTACAGATGGACTAAAGTGCTTCTATCTCAAATGTCTAACTGAAAATAAAATACATTTAGCACAGACACAGTTCTACTCTACGAAAATAAGAAGTAAAAAAAATACCACACAGCAATAACTTCTTCTATTCATTGATACTAAGGTAGGCTGTCAAACAAGAAAATAATATTGAAACCATAAAATAATAATTAAAATAATTTTAATATTTAAAATAATATTTAAACTGCTTCTGTTCCAGACCATGCTCAGTGAATTTGCTGATCACATTTTTAAAGTCACAGCAGCAATAGTAGCTTTTGTTCTACTTTGACTTCTAGAACAAAATTTCAGCAATGAAGAATAACACGTGTCTAATAATCACCATCTTCCCTTTAGTTCTTGAGAAGAAGAAGATAAACTATCTAATAGCTCATCTGTTCAGGGGATGTGCTTTCTGACACATGCACTTACCAAGAATCCCTAACTGTAAGCTGAATTCAGTGCATGGCCAAAAAATAACTTAAAGCAAACCTCCATGTAAAGCTGATAATGCAAAATTAGGTACCCAAAGAAGTATGCTGCAAGATCAAATTGCAAAATAAAAAATTATCTAGCTTGAATTCAACTTTCTTGATGTTGATCTAGGTTTGAATTTTAAAACATTATCAATTTTCTTTGTAGAATGGTTCAGGACCCGAAGACTATCTTGTTCCAACCTCCCTGACATGGGCAGGGACAACTTCCACTAGACCAGTTTGCTCCAAGCCCCATCCAGCCTGGTCTTGAATACTTCCAGGGATGGAGCATCCACCACATCTCTGGGCAACCTGTTCCAGAGATTCACCACCCTCATCTAAAGAATTTATTCCTAGTATCTAACCTGACCCTATCTTCTTTCACTTTAAAGCCACTTCCCCTTTCATAAATTCATTACCCAATTGACAAAGCCAATTTCCAGGTATGAAGAGGTGAGAGATACTAATAGCTATCAGTTATGCAACAGAAAAATGCATTTGTTACAAAAGCTGAAGTTAAAACTAGAGTTTGCAAAACAGCTCTGCTTTTCTTCATCCATTACTAAGTAGTTATGTACCAACTAAGAATGTAGCAAATGCTATTACCAGATGGTGAACGGGACTTTAAATAAGCATGAGAAATGGAGAGTATACTTCAGTTAACAATTAGCACACCTTAAACTATCATAAGCTTCTCTTTTGAAAGACAATTCTTTGACATTCATCCATTTAATGTGCCCTCCAGGAGATGCCTTAAGAGTAAACAGTGAAGGCATCATGTAATAATGTGCAAGAAAACAAATTTGGCAGCTGGAACAGCGTGAGAGTTGTACTCAGTATCCTGTACACTGCAGTTGCCAAAACTCTCTTTCAAAAAGAAAAGGTGCCCACACAAATGTACGCTACTGTACAGTAAAAAAAAGGACTGGTTACTGAACAACAAAGGCACCTTACCTTGGGTGAGACAAATTGGTTAGGATTTAAAACTGAAGGAAGCTGTAAAGGAGACACAGAAAGAAGCTATGCTGGAATTTATGCTGTTCAGCATATCGATAAGTGATCTGAAAGGGGAGGTTACTAGAAAGTTGGCAACTTTTGGACCCACCAGCATGCCAGACGTGCTGCGAAGGAGAGGTGAGCATGGCCTGATGAATGGTGTCTGCTGATGCCCATCTCTCCTTCAGCTATGGAGAGAAAAACCCCACCAGTTGACCAGAATAGACATTATAACCTCCAAATTGCTCAGTGAATCTGATTCTTACCATTTCAACGGGTAAATAAGGCTCAGGTGTCAAAAAATGAGAAAGAACCATAGGAAATGAAACCCCTCTATACAGCAACCCTCTCTCATCTAGTTATGGGCACCTGGCAAAAAGATGCTAGTAGTTCTTGGATGGCACCAGCTCAAGGATGGCATCAGCTTCACAGAAATGAGCAGAATCCTTAGTAAAGGAACTGAAGCCAAGAGAGAAAACACCTTCACCCCTCTGCCTAATGCCATGGCACACTCACTTCCTGAATACAGCATGCAGCTCCAGATCCTGTTTCAAAAGTGATGTAACAATACTGGACAATGCTCTAAGGACAGGTACTATGATGATCCCAGAAAAATTAAACTAGGGCTCCTGGCTTAGAAAATAAATTCATGATGAAAACACAGATCTGTAGAGTTATGAAAAGCAAAATGAAGGAGGAAAGATTATTCATCATATGTGTCAACACAAGACAACAGGATCCATAAGTTTCTGCCACCAGCTAAGGAAAGCTCAGCCCATGTTTGCCCCCTTGGCTATGCTTCCATTCTACACATCCTCTGCTGACAAAGGGAAGATAATGAGCTACAGAGACTTTTCACTGTGCAGGGCTGCTCTAAAAACATCAACATGCTAAGACATCTTTCTGAGTTAAAAGTAATTTAGTTTTTAATTATTTCAAGTAAAAAAGACCATTCATACATTTAATGAACAAAATATTACAGACCCTCAACAAAAGGGATTGCTTACCCTGCTGCACTAGGTGTACTATAAACAGCCTGGGTCCCAGGTGCACAAGGTTTGACAAATTACACACACAGGTGAGGCTGCCCAGAGCCCTCTACCCTCACTATTGGCAAGCTTGGGCTGTTACAGTCTCCAGAGAGTCAGTGGGATCCTCACTGGTCACAGTGAGGGAACCACAGCAGAACCATGTGTCAGCAGAGTCATTTCTGCCAGCATTTTGTGCTGACAGAGAAGCCCAGGATGCATGTAAAGAAAAACAGAATTTCCCCACTGATCACACCTGCCTTCTCTAACACATTCCATTTAATGAAAGATTTAAAAAAAAAAAGCAGTTTGTCACAGTTGCCTTACCAAATTCAAATATTGCCTCACTTCTAAAGCAAGTAAAATGCCATTCGTATGTTAAGAGGAAAAGAGCTGATGAAAATCTGAAGTACATCATGTGACTCCATGATCCTCTAGCACATAACAGTCAGCCTTCTGATGTACCACAAGCCACAAAGAGAGACAGAGACCCTAAAAGAACAAATTCTACCACAGCAACAAGAACTGGGCTTTGGAAATGTCCAGAATATAAAGATTCTTCCTAGGAAGGATGTAGTACAGGGAAGCTGAGAGAAATGCTGAGAGAAAAGGCAGCAGACTGATAGCCTCCCTACTTGAGATGCTCATGCATGGACTAAAGTTCTAACTCTTAGCAGCAGTCTGAGATTACAGAAACTAATATTTTTTGATCAGTCTTTCAGCATTGGTTTGCAGGTTATTAGAGACAGCAAAAAGTCTGTCTGTAACATTGTTTGGGAAAATTTATTAGTAGCAACATTACAGTTTTATGTAACTCAGCAGATGATGGCTCAAAGCAGATGATGAAAGTCCAACTTTAATCTACACCAACATCTCAAAGACCAAAACATCTTGGATAATCCATGCTGACACTCTGAACTGATTCCAAAGCATACCAAAATAGAAAATATGTAGAAAGGATACACCTGAATATTGTGCTGTACACAAAGCAGTTTCAGTTGATGAGGATTCACAAGCTCTAACCTGCTCTAAAATTACCCTTCCACAGCACCATTATCCAGCCACATCCTCAAACATACCTGCACTTCAGGACCCGAGAATCTGAGGTTAGAAGCAAGGACTGGTTTTCAAAACACTGATCAGCACTCCCACACTTACTTAGCCAGGATGCCCACACTCAGGAACAACTTGATAACTTCAGTGACACACACAGCCGTTGTTGAAAAGTAGAGCTCTGTCTCCACTGTCCTGGTGTACCGCAGTGCCACCGTGTACGTGGCAGCAACCAGGGTCATCACCGTGAGGCAGTACAGCTTGAACAGTAAGCTGACATTTTCTGAAACAAAACAGAGGAGAGGACTCAGCGTGACCCCCATTTTAATTTAAGAACTGAAGCAGTGTGTTCTCCAGCTGGAGGGGTGTATCAAACACCACTGTGTCAGCAGACAATAATTACAATGTTAGAAAACACTTTCCATAAAAAAATTTCTGTTAAATTTTACAGCTTTCTCAAAGAAGCTTGTACAGGAACTCCAAGTGTTTGAAAATTAGGTGCTCTCTTGCCCTTGTAATCATCCTTCATCCTAGAAAAAATTATTCATACATTAATATTTATCTAATAACAATCAAAAAGTCTTTCTATGCTTTCCTGCTCTTTAGCTGACATAGGCACTCACTCTGAAATGGCAGCTGATCCTCTTCATGTAATATACTGAACTCTGATACAAAGAGCATTGGCAGACTAGCAAAAGCAAAAAGAGAGGAAAAGTTCCGTATAAGCAAAGAAATCTAGCAAATCTTAATAAAAAAGGCAGCATTTCCATCAGCCCTATTTTCAACCTAAGTTAGTAAAAGAAGAAGATTTTGCTCTGAATGGTGATGAGACTTCATACAAAGGGCTTTCTTGAAAAATTCCCTGTAGAAAGGTCTAAGGTTAAGGCTCTTCCAGCAAATTAAACCACACAAGGACTGGGAATCATTTGTGTTATCCCCTCTGTCTTCCCCACTGATATACTCCCACAACAGTAGCAATACTTGTAACAGTTTTGACCTGGACTAACTACAGTCCTGCAAAATTTTGGAGTTAGTCTGTCCAAGGCCACCTAGAAGAAGGCAGTTTTTCATCCATCTGCATTCCTCTAAGGCCTGAGAGCTCCATCAGGACACTCCAGTTAATTCCCAGGTCAGGGAATGGCTAAGCCTGCATCTGAACCAGCTAAGAGAACAGCACACAACTCCAGATGGAATTTCTCGGCCCAAAGGCAAGACCCAACACGAGACATCAGCAAATGTGTGGCTTCTACAAAATCCTTTTTGAAACTGGTAGATTGTTATGTTTGGCATCTCTCTGGTGGGTATTGGTCATTCAGCAGCACCTTTGGGGCCACTGTCATGTTCTAAATATACTAAAGGTGTTTTAACTGGTGTAAGTTTGTGTTCCTCTGCTGATTATGGAACAAGATACAGGATAAGTAGTTTTGTAATAACTTTGTTCATTTAATAAAGGAATGAGTTGCTGAATCCAGTGCGACCAACACCTTGGTTCATGTTTCTTTCAAACCAGAGATGTCTTCAATTGCATAACATCTCTGCAAGGTACAGTTAATACCTCCTGCCACTGCAATCATTTAAATTAGCTACTTCCTTATAGATAAAAATCTTACCCACATCAGTAACCACTTTTAAAAGGGAGAGCCAATTAATTTTTGGACTAACAATGCTTAGAAGGGACTTACAAGCTGTAACCTATTTTTAAATTAAATTTAGATTGTGAGGAGGGAATACAAGGGCATAACAACCAGGAAATATAACTAACTCCATCTGGCTTTACAAAAAGGTATCTTCAAATGATGTTTCAGTGCTGACAATTTAGAAATAATAGAAATTATATTAATACTGTGATTTGACACACGAAGATTTTATGTCTATGCACCACCAAACTAAAGCTAAACTTAATCCTTGCCTCTAGTAACTACTCTTAAAAAAAAAAAAGCCCCAATTTGGCTATGGTTTGGAAACTTGGGTAAACCAAAGGCAGCAAGACATAGCAAATCTAATATCAAGACTAGACAGTTCCAGCATTATGTAAAAAGGTATTTGTAATTCTTTTCAGCCAGGGCATTTCTTCGGCCTGGCTCCCATGTCTGCATCAGTACCAGTGCAGCAAGGGGAGCAGAAAAAAGCACAGTTGGAGCACCCATAACTTCTGCTGATAAATCTGAACTTACACCTGCCTAAGGAAAAAAAGAGCTGGAAGAAGCTTTTGTTTTTTTTTTTTTCCACTAAATCCCACCCGGATGAAATGATTTCTGGCAAAAAGGGACCAGACAGGCCAAAAGCCTCAGGATAAAAGTGCGGGCCTCCCACATATCTCCACAGCTCATCGAAGGGCTCCGCCAGGGCTCCTGGAAGGCAGCCCCGGGCCAAGGCTGGCATGGGAGCACAGCCCGCTGCCTGCCAGGTTATTCGGGGTAGCAGGCACCTGGCACACACTGCCGGGAACCTCCTGCCCCTCGCCCTGCCAGCCCCGCCAAGCCACCGCCGGAGCTGGGGAGCCCTGGGCAAAGCCCTCCGTGGAGGAGCTGCAAGAGGGGCAGGCGGCGCCGTCCTGTCCTGGCGGATTTAAGCCCTCCTGGCTTGCCCGAGGTTCTGACTTCGGGACCGTGTGGGCTCTGGCCTCGTTGTACACAGAATCACTGAGAATCAGGGAATCAGGTTGGGAAAGACCTCTGGTGTCATCGATTCTGACCTATGACCGAACACCACCAAGCGAACTACACCGTGCCCCGAAGTGCCACCTCCAGTCTTTCCTTAAACATCTCCAGGGATAGTGACTCCACCACCTTCCTGGGCAGTCCATTCCAGCAACTAATCATCCCTTCTGCGAAGAAATTCCCCCTAATGTCCAACCTAAACATACTTCAGTATACACATGGCTGCGGCGGCGTTTCCAGGGACACCTGCGGCACCCCCGGGGTGGGTGCAGAGGATGTCCCCGTACACTGACCACCTGCGCCCCGGGATCAGCCCCAAAGATGCTGCTCCAGGGTCACACGCTCCCAGAGGGGAACTGGTGGCGGGGGAGACGCGTCTGCGGTTGATCCTAAAGGCGGAGGCGTTCCGGGTACCCGGCAAGCCCCGCACCGGGAGCACCCGCCGCCACACGCCGCGGACGCAGCGGTGCCGCACCGCGGGGAGAAGCTCCCGGGCGGCGGGAGGAGAGCGGAGGGCGGGAAAGCAGGCGGGGAGAGCCCTCCCCAGCGCGACCCCGCGTAGCCCCTTCCCCCCCTTCGCTCCCGCGGTGGTGGCGCCCGGTGCCACAGCCCCCAGCGGGAAGGACAGTTCCACTCCCTCTAGCAGGGGGGAGGCAGGGGGAGTCTGCGCGCGGGTCGCGTTTCCTCTTGGGAAAGCGGGGAAATTGTCCCCGTTGTCCGGCCCTGCCGCCCACCGGTAGCCACGGGACCCGCCGGGCGCACCGCGCCGCCGCCCTTAGCCGCTCCTCCCATCGCATCATAGAGTGCGGCGCGGCCGCCCAGAGCGCCCCGCCGCCCGCGCCGAACCATCGAGTCGAGCTCCGTCCCGCCTGGATATCCTGGAGAGCATCCTGCTCCACCCGGCCGCATTTCGGAAGTGTTTCGTTGGCAGCAAACATCCAGGAATCTCACACACGTATTTCTCATTGCCAGGAGCAAGCTCGTAGCCACCGACAAGTTTCTGCCGCGAGAAAAACCGAGATGGAGGTTACAGTTGTATTCCCCAGTATTTTACAGCACTGCAGTACCTTCTCCAGTGGAAAATAACAAAGTAGGATAAAATGAAATTTCAATCATCGGTTTACTTTTAAATAAAATGTACTTCTGGATTCTTGAAGTACCAGTTTGTTGGTAAGAAATGTAACATAAAAGCCTCAAAGCAAATGATGATAATATAGAGATATTTGATAATATACTTCTTTAATCATAAAGAAGTGACGGTATTTTTCTCTGGGGAAAAAAAAAAGAGCTGCGGCTAGTAATTGCATTGATATTTTAATTAATAAATGTAATCATTGGTGCCTGCTCATAATTTAAAAACATGGAGGAGCAGCACATCTAGCTGCTGCTGATTATTTTATTTTCTCAACAGAGAAAAGCACATAGTCAAAAACAATTTAGCAAAGTTCTAAGTGCTCTCCTCACCCTCCTTTATTTTTTTTAATAATGCATTGGGGATTCGTCCCTGTTGTGTAACTTCTAAAAGTGAAGCCAGATACCTTGGAAAACAACAAGGGAATGCTATTCTGCACAATGCCACAAAAAAATCACTCACCAGCTTGAATCTTCGAGCTTCATTGTCACAAGCTTGTCTAACTACCAGCCAGGAAACCACACTGCATCACAATGCACACACACAAAAAAAGGGATTTAGAAACCTTAGCACGCCCTATGCAATCACAGTTGTGTACCTGGACATTGTGCAGATTGCAGCTTGAGGAAGTCTTTATTGTCATCAAAAGAATCTCTGTTTTAAAGTACCCCATTTCCATTTGAGATGTTTTATCCTGAAGCTGAAATAATTCAGGTTTTCACAAACAGAAATACCATCTGCAGTTGCATTGATCAGACCTGGCACGTATTTCTTTGCCACAATGACATAAAGCTAAAAACTTTTTCTTTGTTGTGCTTTAGCTTTTCAAACACAAGCAAAACAGAGCTTTCAGAAAGGTCCCCTGAAGTCAAGTTCCTATGGTTTCTAGTGTGTTCACTGTTTAGCCAAGAAATTGCTAGAGACCTAAAAGGGTGCCAGAACCACCCAAGAGAGATCCCCTCTTCTCAACCCCCCAGCCTTGGTCTACACTCATTAGGTTGGGCTGACACCAGCACAAACAGGCCCAAGGACCCAGACTGGTTTAATTTTGTTGGTTTTGCCTTCTTGACCATTCTGCTCTAAGGCTGGAGCTGTGACATTTGAGTGGCTCTCCTGGGGTAAGTTTTTTCACTTAAAAACAGTATTTCAACAAGCAATTGTTGCATTAAAACTTCAGTAAAATCCCAGAATGCTACATATTTAAATGCTGGAAGTGAAAGTCCTTGGGAACATCTTGATTCTAAATTCCTATTTAAAATCTGTGCTTCAGGCTTATCACTTCTGTCATTTAATGCCAGTCAGCAGTCCCAACAGATAAGATAAATGAAACAGACCAACTGTTCCTGAAATCAACAGAGCAAAATCTTTAGTGTCTAAATTCAGATATATTCAGGGATTTTTATATACACGTTCAAGATGTGGCTTCAGGTTTCTCATTTTCTCTCAGGTTTCATCCAGTGGTCTTGTTAAGTCTACTGTGACCATATGAGTAGTGGGAGATGATCCTCCTCGGAGACCTTTCAAGAAAATCTGGGGTTTGGGTACATTGCTTGAGTTGTCACGCTTGGTCTGGGTGCCAGCATCTTTTGGCAAGTACACTTGGGTGCAGTTCTCTCTTCTCATGTGACTGAGATCAGTCTGTATGGCGTGAGTTAACTTGCGGCGCAAGTTGGCCTAAAGATACAAAAAGAATCAGATTATGCAAAACTTTGAACATTTTAGCACCAGTATGTATTCAGGAGTGTTTGTCTATTTTACATCCACAGGCTTCACAAACCTGGAACACGGCCCACCTTACCCTCCTGTCAATATACGGTTGTGACTGTGATTTGGTAAATCCTGAACTAACAGGATGTGTGAACAGCACTTTAGGTACCCCACACAATTTTAAATGAGTCTCTTAATAATTTCATACCACTGGTCATTGTCCTTCAAATTTTATTAAATGTTTCACCTTTGTTTTGTTAGAATAAAATGTTTTCATGGCAAGTGCTTCCATTCTTTGTCTGGTTTCTGCCAAATGTGATGAGGTTTAGGGGTTGGTGTCACAAAGTATCAGATAAAAGTGAAAAAATGCCTTTTTACACCATGTTGCTCACTAACCCCTTGTCAAAGGGTAAAAGTTAGGATAATTTATGGTTAAAGCTGGTTATTCACAGAAATTGCCATAGATACAACAAAAAAACTACTTCTCACAAAGTGTTAATATTCCAAAGCCAGCACTTGAAACAAAAAAATGTTCCTTATTCCACTGATCCTTCTATGTCAGCAATTATGTAAAACACTGTAAATTATTATATAATGTTCTCCTCAAAATGCACAAAATACAGTCCCATGTGCTGGAATTCAGACCCCTCCATGTAAATGAGAAAGTCCCTGGAATCCAGTCTAGTCAGTGAAGCCTGGACTCTGTGGAAGCTGGAGAGTGATACAGCTTGGCCAAATGTCCTAAATGTTGTATCAGGGCAAGTTAAAATATTCTCCAGCCTCCACCACTGAGGTCTCTCTCTGCTGGAATGGAAGGTGAAGCACCTAAACGTAGGCACATTTTGGTACCTTAATCTACAACTGAATCTTATATGCAGAGTCATCAAGCAGAATCCAGCAAAAAATAAGGAACTTACAGAGGAGATGGTATGGGAAAAAAGACAATATAATAAGTATTTTTTTTCTGAGGGTTTTAAGGACTGAATGTATGCTATTACAAGGAACTGTGCTTGTACAGAGAAACAAATGTGATCTAAAAATTTTACTTCTAACAGCATATAGGTTTTCTAAGAAAATAATAGCTTAATATTTCATATCACTGCAAGTTTTTCGGCTTAGTATGAACAACACAAAAACCACTAAAGGCATGTGAGCTCATCCTCTAACAAAACCCACAAATATGTCTGATGCTTCCTTGAAGTATCAAATTCATTAATGCACTGGTAAACTATTTCTGTTATTTTATCACTTTGATATTAAATGTTTTATGACCTCTATGTTACAAATTAGCATAGTCAAAGCACTTTTGCATGTACCTGGGATTTTTTTCTTTCAGCTCCACATCACTAATCTCACATTTGGACAGTTGAGGCTAAAACATCCTTAGTACTTTAAAGTACTTTAAATATTTCAAACTGACGAGCCACAAATTTGTTTGTGAATGGTCTTCATGACCAGATATTGGAAAATATCCACTTTTGTTTATGCTTTATGAAGAGCCACTGACCACATCTTATGTTTATTTATGTACTTTTGTCCTTTACAGAAGCAAAAGAGACTTTTAGCTAAGCTTCTTGTAAACCTAATTGGCTTCTTTATATACCACAGAAACAACTATTTCTTAGAATCCATTATGAGCTATCAACACTGGCAAGACTCCTCAGTCCAAAATTTTGGTTTCCTTTTATAATGTTAGAGATTTCATGGCAAAAAGGAAAACAGAAAGGAAATAGGCTGCCCAGCAGACCACAGGCCTCCACAGTGCATCTGTTCACAGAAAAAAAAAAAAACCTTTAAGTATTATATGTTCAGTTGATATTGTTAATTGCAATATTCCCTGTACTCACAAGTTGTTCATTTTGATTGAACTGTGAAAATCAGGTGCTATACCTTGACAACTGCATGTGCTAGTAAATCCTAGAAAGAAGCTTCTGAAATATTTCCTGTTAATTTCAAAGTCTTTATGTACGTATGTTGTTAACCTTCTATGGACAGACTGTGATTTCCAATCCATCAGAAAATCCTAATAGTATGACAAACATTTGCTCTGCCTTTTTTTCACAAAGAAATTATATAGTAGTATCTTCAACCCATTAAATTGATTTGAATGTAGAACAACTTTAATATTCAATACAATTCAATTCAAAACAACAAACTCTTATTACATAAAGAAGGCAACTGAAAATTTTGAAATTAATAGATATAGCAGTGGAAGAACTGCTCAAAAAACGGGAAAATATGGAAGAAGTGAGAGAAGAAGTATAAAAATAAGGAGAGATAATATCTAGAAAAAATATTGAACCAGTTGTAATGAAGTGTATGTCTTTGAATAAAAGGTTAGATTTATATTTCAAGAAACAAAAGTTAAGAATAAATTATTCTCACATTTGTTATATCCAACAATGAAAATCTGGTAATAACAGTACAAACCAGTTTTATAGCTTTTCTTCTCAGTTCCCATTCATTCCATTCATAGGATCTCACAATAGTTGGAGGCAAGATATGAGTATCAGTTTGAGTACCACTCTCACGTTTTGGGGGTGGTTTTATCGAATCTCTGCTTGCCCTTTTGGCCTGGATGAAAAGAAACAACCAAAGCTGAGCAAGGCATTGAGAAGAACACACAGAAATAGCAAATGGGTATGTTACTTTTAAAAAGCAAATAGAGACCTGCAAAGCACAAGTGGATAATGATTTTTACATTGAAAGATATTTTTGTTCCCCATGCCCTCACTAAAAGGAAAACATTAAGTACCTGATGGATTTAATTTCTGACAGAAAACCCTTGAGGAAGAGACCACAGCTGAGTTGCAGGCTCTTGTCTACTTAGTGATTGCTTAATCATTGGATTTTAGAAAAAATGGGTCATATCACCACCAGTATTTTATGATGCAGGCACCTCAGTTTGTCTTCATGGACTAAAAATCACAAATCATAACTGAGAGAAGTGCACACATCTCTGCTATAGTTGGGATATAAACTATGTTTCAAACCAAGGGCCAGTTCAAGACTACATTCTTTCCACTGCAGGGATCTAAAATTCCCAAGTAGATCACAGAGAATGTTGTCTATAAATCCAAATCAAGTCTTTGAATTTCACATAGTAACACCATCACATTCATTATTGATAACTCTCCTTTTATTTTTTAATATGTTCCATAACTCCTGTCCCCAGTTAACCACTACACCCTCATCCAGCACACATGGATGGACTGCTAAGCCAAAGCTCCAGTTAACATGGTATCTGACATATCTTCTGTTGCATTTATTTACTGGTCCTTTAAGCTACTTTTGCAAAAATGAGGAAAAGAAACATCAGACACAAGACCTGCCTAGGCTATGGACTAGCACCTTTTATCGCTGCCAGAATGCTTTGGATTTACATATTCTCCTATGAATGGATAAGGTGAGAATGACACTAAGTAGAAACATTTCTTCAACACTCTGAAGACCTAGAAAAATTAGACCTTCAGACAGACAGAGGATTTTACTTCTTTCCTAAAGAGAGGATTCATCTATTCTCTTTTAGAAAGGACAGACCAACCAGTGACCCAGCAGCTGTTCAGCAAGAGGCATCGGTAGTGTGTACCTGTGCATGTGGGACAAGGTATTCAAATTGATGATGGAGCTCAAGCAGTTGAATTAGTTCTGCATATTTTTTTGCTTTTTCTACATTCAATTGAATGAACTTATCTGGATCTTGAGCAAAGATGTGTGCAGCTTCTTTTGAACTGAAAACATAATATTTCTCCTTGTGCTTCAAAATTCCAATAGCAGGATTTCCTAAAAATGAGAAGAAAAACCAACCCAAAATAAATTCCACAAATTAAAATAGCAAACAGTATGATACCCAATACAAAAGACATATGTAATCAAGATTCTGTTTCCCTCAAGTTAGTTTCACTTCCTTCATTTCTGAACTCAGTATAAACCCTTGAAAGCAAGCTTTTTTAAATATAGAAAACTCTGTTTTGTTAGGTCAGTAAAACTGCTTTTGATCAGTTCACATCCAGCATGCCTTAGGTGCATGTCTCAGAAAAACAACATACAAAACACATATAGCAAAGGCATAAGAAGCAAGTCTTTACACTCAAATGTTTCCCCTAAAATCTCCAGCAAATATCTGATTGCAGATCAGTAGTGCATTTATACCAAAGGGCATAACACTAAGATTAACTGAAGAAGCAGATAAAGCAGCTGGGAAGCTGAACAACAAATTAACAGAGAAAATGAAGTGTCAATAAAGACTTATATGGGAAAACACAAACTGATTTCAAGGACAGTGGCAGGTTGGGCTTCAGATGGTATTGCCCAGGAAAGACCAGAGTCTTTCACAGAAACTCATAGACAGTGCCTTGAGCATACTCAGTCAAAAAAGGAATTATTAGATTGCAAACAGAGGAAGAGAAGAAAACCAATATTATAACAACCTGTAGGCTACATTTGTAATAATACAATTTGTTCCAACACAATAGAACAGAAAAGTAGGGAGCTAGGGGTGATCAAAGGCTTGTGATACTTTTCATAGAAGGAGGGGTTAAAGAAGAAAGCCTCCTCAGAATTAAAAAGAAAAAAAGAAATAATATGATAGGGGGTTATAAAACCATGAACTGTGTGCAATATAAAATTAGTATTTAGTAATTTTCCAAACAAAAGGACTATCAAGTCTTTGTTGAAATTATCAAGCCAGAGCTTAAAACCATCTCAAAAGGAGGTACCTTTTCATAGCATATATAATTATAATTGTGGGGCTCTTGAGAATAAGAACATCCCATGACAAACTCTACATGAATTCCAAAATCAATTAGATAAATGAAAAACCTCTTTGAAGGATTATTCAACAGAAGGTTACAGACTCAACATTAATCAGGGGAAATCCCATAACCAACTGCTAGAACAAGAAAGGATATAATTAAGGAAAGATCACTCTGACTTGAATTCTCATAATTTTAAAGTGTTCTTGACTATCCATGTGCAGTAAACAGATACAGGGCTAGAGAGACCTTCAATCCAGCTAAGGACAGCTGTTCTCACGTGCAATACTAAGTAACTGTAAGTAAATTACATTGCCATTAAAATACCTATTCTTTAATACTGACAAGTAAATGGCCATATTTTCCTCCCAAACTCCCATAGGTTTAAAAAAATTCGAAATGGACAGGTTCTAGAAAGGATAGGGAGACAGAAAACATGAACTAGGAGAGTTGAAATAAGGCTTACTTTCAAGGCAAATGAGCCTAGAGAGACCAAAAATCCCTACGATTAGTTGACTTATTCAAGTGCACTTTTGCATTCTTTTCAGGAAAGATTTTTAGTACTTTGTCATCACAACTGCTTAAAAATACATATGAGGTAGGCATGAATGGCTATATTTGCTACATATGGATGCACAAAATAGAAGGAATGGCCATTTTCCTATGCCTGCATTATAGCACATTTACAACAGTAACCAAACCTGTATTGAGCTGCAGTGTAGGTTATACAGACACACATACAACAGGAAGAAACATTTATCCATCCCATCTTGTTTCTGCCCCTGCTTCCTCTTCAAGCCATCCTGCCTTCTACTAAGGGCAGTTTATTTGTGTATTTAAAAAAAAAATACTTTTACAAGGGAAATAAGTTATCTGGGGTGAAAATTGCAAATGTAGAAAAACAGTACTCCAGTTTTGACATAAGAGGATGCATTCAGATTGCCTTTACATTTTTCCTAATCCTTGTGTAAATATATAGTATGGAAAATATCTAACTACAAAGCATACCTGGTAGGGTGATACCTTTCACACCAATTGAATGTGCACAGAAACCATGGTACTGGATCAGCAACTGATCAAAATTATCAGTAGTCTCTGGAAAAAGCCATTCTTGGTTCTCAAAATCAGAAACATTCACTCTGGTTCCTATGAAAAGATAGAACAAAGGAAGGATTTCAGTACTAAAGTATCAGCTGTCTAAAAGCTAATAATATAACAGGATGACCAGATTACTCTGGTTTTCACAGGATGACCTGCAGTGCCCAGATACCAAAAGCCAAAGTTTAGTCCTGCCTTGAAAGAGAACCTATTGAAAATCAGTCTGGCGAGAACCTTCTTTAGTAGCATTAGTTTTCTTTGAAAACATGGGACAACAACAGGAAGATAATAATTTATTCTTTGATTTTGTTTTCACTCACACATGCATTAAAAACTCCCTGGCACAAAACTTTGTCCCTAGGGATACCATATTACAAATAAACTCTTCTGGTAACTGAAGCCCTTTTAAATTATTTTGTTGATACCCTACTTTTCAATTTCCAAAGTTCTGAAAGGGATAAAAAGACATGAATACACTTTAAAAAAATTACAAAAAAGTATAAATTCTCTGATATTCTCTGATCATTCTGACATATTTGTAAGGCATGCTTGTATCTAGCAGCTCTATTTTAATTTTGTATGTAAAAATAGAATCACAAGCTACATTACATGAAAATGTAAATCTACACCCTACAAGGCTTATTTTAACTTACTGTGCAAATTCTGAGTATTAAAAAATCAATATATAGCACCTTCTGTAAAGCACCTATTGTAAAGAAAATTCAAAGAACAAAATCTTGGAAAATTAAGGAAAACCAAAAAGTTTCAACTTTCCATACCCATGGTTTCTTTTATCCTTTCCACATCACTTTTCACAGTCACTCCTTCCAGAAGAGATGTTAGCATTTCCTCTGGAAAAAGCTGTGATTGGATTTCCAAGAATTGTTGCAGATTGTCAGCCATATCTGTGAGGAAGCTTAGCAGTAGCATTTCATCCTGATAGCCGGTCCAAAGCTTAGAAAGTTCCATAAACAGAGGCTAGAACACAAAGAAAATTATCTGAAATGCAGATTTGTTTTATGTCTACAGTGTAACCCAAGCGCTGTGCACAACAATCTCAGCTACGAACAAAGCAGGGCTGATCTCCAAGGCCTTCAGCAACCAGAAATTCCAGGGGAACTCGGGGACACTGTAAGAGGAGCTTCCATCACATATGCCTAAAGCAAGTATATCCAGCAGGTCAACCCACAGGCAAAAGTTGTAATTTTCTATATTTTACTCCAGAGCCTTTCTCAAATAAATGTACTCTGTGACCATGCTTTGAATTTAGCACTTCACTGACAATACAGTTTTATGATTGAAAATACAAGGACCAGAAGGAACACACCTGATTAGCTACCAAAGCAGGTAAAATCACACCTATATACAAACTATCAGGTTTTGTTATTTTGTCTGCCCTGCTTCCAGAGTGAGTTAGTACCACAGCCCCCAGGCCATCATGTGTGTCAAATGGAAGGGGGGGCAGGCCTCTTCAGAGTGGGCCAGGGTTCAGGGCAAACCTGGAGGCTGCCCTTCCCAGCACTGATGTGCTGTTGGCATACAGTGAAGGCACATCAAGAAACAGACTATGAGCTTTAAGTTTAAATGCTGTTTTCAATGACAGTGACATAAAATGTGCCCTGTTACATCTAAAAACACAGAGAGCATTTAAAAGAAGAGATTCAACCAATCTGAAATGTACACTTAACCACACATTTTATGCATGTTAACAACATTATCATAAGAGCAGCCAACAGAGCCAGCTCTGGAATTCATCAGCATTGCTAATGCTGTGAAAATGTTATGGTTACAAAAATGGAAGAAATAAAGGAAGATCAAAAACATTCTTAATAGAATAAACAAAGAATATTAATGAAATGTACTATTTTTCCTAAAACAAATATTTACTACAAATATAAGCCTTATCCTGTGCTTTTTAAAAGACAGAATGTCCAGCTTCTCTACTTTTGTAGAGGATCCAGCTTGTCAGCAACAAGCCAAAGACAAGAAAAGTTATGTAAACGGTGTGTTAATAAAAAAATCTCTACCTGAAAAGGATCTGAAATCAAAAGGCATTATATATTCTGTCTTCAGCAGAGAAGACAAAACAACTAACCAACCAGAAGAGAAAAAAATTCCAGGAAGGCAGCAAACAACAATAGACAGCTTTTAGGGAAAAGGGTAAGGAATATCAGTCACTCAAGCCCAACAAAGATATAGAAGAGGAAAAATTGCTTTGAGTAGCTGGACAAAAGGGGAAAACGTTTTCCAAATGAGAACATCTGGTTTATAAAATAAAAAACATACATAAATTGAAGCTTGGATCATTCTGTTAAAGTGCCGTTCCCATGAGTTTCCAGCTTGGATGCTCTTATGGGAAGTGTAAAAAATACTCTGAGTAGGTGGAGGTCATGATCTTCCTCTTCTTCCACAGTAACTTTTATTTTGCTTTCTAATAATTAGCGTAGAATGTTGAAAAATAACCTAAAATATGTATGAAACTGCTTGCTGGTGCAGCAGCTAACCACAAGGAATTGGAATGATAATCAAATCACACAAAATAACGAGTTCTTACAAGAAAAGACAATTAAATGAAGCTGGTTTCTAGCATATTTCTCTCCTGTTTCCTTTATAATATGCCAGTGTAATAATCCCAGGTTTTCACAGGCTCATTAAGCAGCCTCCCTCATAATACCTGTAGTTCACAGCACTCATTCCCTTTCCCCCTAATACCTCCTTCCCATATCCTGTAGCTTCCAACCAAGGGTGTAACAGTACAGAAAATCAATCCTTCAGTGGTTGCTCACTGGCCAGAGAGCACAAAAACCGCATTTCAGACCTGATCTTGGTAAGGCTCTAATTGTGTGTCTCTAGTTGCTCTTTTTTTTCCCATAAAACTTGCAGAAAATGACATATTTTGAGATCTTTGGACTCTGACAAATGTGACTGAAACTTGCCAACAGGTTCAGAAGCTATTGGGAGGGGAAAAGAGGCTGACATCCCCATCACAGAAACCCCGTTTCTTCAGAAAAATTATATCAATGACTCATACTGTAATGACAGGGATTGCTATCTGAGGGAACTTTAAAAGAATCATACTCTGATGTGCTGTTTTCTGCAATCATTATGTTCCTACACTTTCTGCAAAGAACAGGAAAGAATATATACACACACATAAAAGGAAATCTACAAATAATGACAACTCAAGACACTTAGAGTAAAATACCATTTAATTCCTTTGCTCCCTTTTTGTGCCCTACCTTTTTCTTACCTTAAGAACAAGTCTTTTAGTTGTCCCTTCAAAAATAACAGATGATGTAGTAGAGAGAAAATTTGTAGCCTCTTGCTAAACACAAACTATTCAAAAACACACCAGCAAATTATCTTACTTTAATAATGTTTTCTACTGAAGAAGTAATGGGTTTTCCATTCATGATACTTACAAAAACTTCTATGGACTCTATGGAAGTCTTATCCTGCACTGTGTTTTTCAATACCATCATTGCTGCTTCAAACTGAACATCCAACGATTCAACTTCTTGAGCACTTGTAATTGCATTAGACTGGAAAGAAAACATCAGGTAAGTTGTATCATACTCCAAAAATCAAGTATTTAGTAATAAGTTTTTACCTGGACCTCTTCATTCAACTATTTTCAGAACAATTGTTTTAGGGAACAAAATGTACTCTAGCTATCCACAAAATACAAAATTTTTCCTTAAGTATTCAGGTGTTCAGTCACTTCAGTCACACATAAACTACCAATTTTTATAGAAAATCCTCTCCATTTTCCCAAAGAAGAGAGCAAAAAAAGAGACTTTTTTTCAATGCCTTATGCAGGAAAGACTAATAAAAACCTGCAGTTTCTCAAAAGACTAATGAAAAGCTCTTTATTAACAAAACAACAATTTAAATTGTATTCTTCAAAGACTTTTGATGACTCTATATATTTTGGGGGTGTCTGCAGACTAAAACTGACATGATTTATGGATTGACCAAGGAGATTTTTTTCTCTCATACCTTTTGGGGCAGAGAATCAGTATGCAAACAACTGTTTAATGGTGGACTTGGCAGTGCCAGGCTAATAGGTTAATGGTTGGACTCAATGAATTTAAAGATATTTTCAAACCTAAACAATCTAGATATCTTCATCTAAAGATATATGTTATTTAATTTATTTCAGAATATTTTTTCTTCTATTTCTGTCCTGTGCAAGTAGGTAACTTGGAAGACATTCCATCTGCAATAAAAGTCCACGGGATATAACACGATGATATCTCACCTGAAGGATGCAAAGGAAGGCTTCGTACTGCCTCACATTGAATAGTGCTTCTTTTAATTTAAAAAAACGAAGCCGGGAGAACCTCTGGGGCTCCTCCTGCATGGATTCCAGCAGGGCCGTGTAGCGGTGGGCCAGCAACCGGCAGGAGTTCAGACGTTCATCCAGAGTCTCCGTAGCCGATGGAATGGCTTCTCTCAGGATGGCTGGCACTATTCATGTAGAATAAACACAAAATATGTATAAAAAGAATTAATGAAATCATTATCAAATGGTTAAAATGCGATATTTGAGCATAACGGTCTTCTGATGAAATTTTGATTTCTACTTTTTTTCCTAATACTCATGCATTTCCAAATACTTGTGAACCAGATTCAACCACCGTATCTCACTAGTCAGGTTGTTGCAAATATTTAGAATTACAGGTGTGGAAATACCACAGTCAAGTCAAGGAATGAGAGAAAACTTGCTTTATAGTAGATGCAACTCTGTTGCTACAACTGACATGGGTTTCCTGAGAGAATCTGCACAATTTTCAATTCTCAGTTTCCTAATTTGTAAAATACCAATAACAATAACATGCCTCCCTGAGATGGGAAATTATTGGAGCAGCTCCAGTGAAGAAGTCCAGGAAGAATGAATTGGGAATACCCAGCTCAAATGCAGTTGTTTACTTACAGTCATCAATGCTGCTTCCTCCTTTCTGGCACTGCTTGTTGTACAAACGAATTCCTGTCACTAGCATGGCAAGATCTTTCAGCTGTTGTTCTTTATCCTTCTTACTGAGTGAGATGAAAATAGTCATCTCTGTCTGGGGGAATACACTCTGCAAGGCAGCTATAAGCATTACAAAGTGGGAGAAAACCCTCAATATGAGGGAACAGAAAAGAAAATCATTAAACAAGCAAAAATAGCCTCTCCTGAACAAATGCAAAAAGTAGGAAATCTATGGGAAATTTACACTTCAAGGCTGAGCAGTGACAGTTTGGATAGTAAGCATTCATCACAGTTTACCACGTTTGTATCTAAATATCAGAGAAGAGAAGGTGAAATTTTATTTTTTCAAGAAGAAAAGCCCAATTTCAGAGCTGGGAGTTTACTGACCTGTTACTTCCCTGACAGCCTCAATATCTGTTGGGGACCCCAGGCCAGATCTCAGCAGCACATAGGTAACGATCTTTTGATACATATTCTCCACTTCTTCTTGTGCACGTGGACCACTCTCTGTGATGGCTCTAAATACAGGAGCCAGTTTTCCTTCCAGAACACGCTCCTGCTCACTCAGTAATTCATCTAGGAAAGAAGGACACTTAGAAAGTGCTATCTAAATCCTTTGAAATTTGGCTTATACAGAGGGTGTAATTCATTTTCACAGTCAGAACACCAGCTTAAGGTTTCTGAAGCACAGTTATGTGGAAGAGATGATCAGAGTACCACACCATTAGCAGAGTTAAACATTAATTTAATTAGCATGATTAACATCAGTCAGTAGAGTCCTGAGAACTGTTCAGGCCAAATTAGACAGCAAGTCTCTGGCTCTCTGGACTTCTCTGACTGTAGGAGGACCTAACTTACATACACACATTTCAAACACACCTGAAGTTACATGTTCAAGTCTGAATACTACTCAGGATCTCAAAAACTTGCTGGAGTTACTGAACTTATAGAATTCAGAGGATTTAGGAGCAGCTCCCAGTGTTGCTAATTTTTGGTTTTAATCCATGCTAATAGGAAAACATTTTCATTGTCTCCCCACAGAGAAATACTTTTTTCACGTCTATTCTTGTTCTGTGTCTTCTACTTCCCAGCCAGCCTCCACTGTCCCTTTGAGGTCTGGAATTACATTTACAGAAGAGGCATTTTCCATCTCATTTTATTTTCACATTCTCATTCTCAGACCATATGAAATTACTACTGATGAGACAAAAACATATTCAGCTAAAGCTGTAACCAATTGTTCAAGATTACTCAAATCTCCCATTTAGGGATATTGATAAAATACTGAGTTCTGAGTGCCTTCAGACACACAGGTGCAGGTGCAAGCTTTTCTTGCTGAAGGCAGGTAACCACTGAACCTGAAAGTGTAATTGTCCTCATGCAACCTAATACATTATATTCAGTAAATCTCTCAGACAGCATGAGAAGACTGTACTCTCAAATCTAATGTACACTTTTCCCTACAACATCCATACTGAAACATCAGACTCCTGTACAGCAAATTTCTCCTGGGATTTTCATTTTGCTTTACTGCCAGGATTCATTTAACAGTAATTACTATTCTTAAATTATAAACTCAGCATCAACTTCTATGAAAACATATTTGAAATTACCTCGGTTTGCATAGTTCATATCAAAGTAAACTTGCATCTTAATTGTGCTTAGGGATGGGTTTGTTGTGTCAAGCAGTCTGGCAACACAGAGCTAAAAAGAGAGTCAGAGAGTGAATTCTTTCTCATCTCTGGGAAAACATCTGAACTGATAGTGATCTATTACAGGTTTCACAACAGCTGTAGAGCCCCCTTACTACCATTTTCTCCACATAAAGCTTTTCAAAGACATTTATTTATGGAAACATAGTCCAGTCTTTAGCTACAGAGCCATGAGAACAAAGTAGCTCTAAAACTTTGAAAGTGTTCATGTTACTTTAGTTACAGGAAGAGGTGGCAAATAATGCTATAGTCTTAGATAAGTAGTGACTCTCAACATCATGTCAGAATTACCTGGATAAGATCCTGCATTTCATTTTCTGTGAGGGTTCGATCCATATTAAAATCATTTCTTGGATCTAAAACAATAGCTTTCACCTAGAGATTGCCAAAAGAAAGATACTAATTTACATCACAAAATACCATCTTTGCAACTCACTTTTTGTTTTCTGAAAAATCTCAGATGCATTCAATATTTCTTTACTATTCTTTTTTATCCATTTCAGTCTTTGATAATGAAACAAAATTACTTCATTTCACATCTCACCAGTTTCAATCTCAGTTTTCAGGCACAAATGAAGAAAAAAATATTTTTGTGATACAAATATTTAAATATAGCTCCTTTAAAAATTACTTGGAAAAATATTTTCCTAAGTAACATTTTTTGAAAACCCATCATGGTTGTTTATAAACTTCTAATTTGGTGTTATATGCATAGATATAAACCTTTGCCATTTGAATAAAAAACCCATAGTGTTCTGCATGCAGGAAAATAAGTGCAGATTTGCAATTGGTGTTCATGCTGACTGTCTCATCAGCCACTTGTACGAATTTTTTTATTCATTAAAATTTTACTGCTTAATTGATTAATACTGCTTTTGAGCCCAATCTATTTTCTAAAGCTGCAGTGTCACCTTTAGGGGAAAAAACAACACATTAACAATACTGCTGTGAGCCATTTACATTTATATACAAGTTTATCAAGAGCTGATCATCAATAAAAAAGGAATCTAGCCTATCTTTCCTCAGACACAGCTTTGCAGGTGCATTTGGACTATATTCTGTAGCAATGCAGTCTCCTTAAGAGATGCCAAAATGTAAAATGCTTTTAGGATACTTATAGTTGTCTACCAAGGACAATACTGAGATTTATTCCATTAAATTTTCACTTTAAGTGGGATCAAAGCCCATTCCTTCAAATATTCAGCCCATTTATACTACCTGGCCCTGTGTGAGCAGAGAAACAAACAAAATTATCCATCACAAGAGAGGGAGGAGGTGAACATCGAAGAATAAACATAGCTGCTGTATTAAACATTCACCTATGCATCACAGGTTCATTTACAGAGTGTGAAGAAACATTATTGAAACTTAGTAACACTTCTCTTTTCACTTCTGAAAGAAAACAATGGTTTATCTGCCTGCAGAAGAGCTCTAGCTGGAGTTCAGAGAGTTTGCAGGACCTGCAGCCTTCTTGGAGCATTATATTCACATAAGATTTCAGGGGAATAAAATACTTCTTCAGGTTTTTAGGACCCAATACTGGATGTCCCCAATACTGGAGTGCCCCTTTAAAATATCTCACTGCAAGCGATTGGAAACCAAGATATTTCCAATCTCAGGTCACCCCTGGAAGCCTCAGCTGCCGCCAGCCCCGGAACGCTTCCTTTCGCGCTTACCATGAAGGCCACCAAGGTTTCCGAGAGGCTTTGTCCCTGGGCAGCGCACTCCAGGCCCACTTGGCGGATTATTCTCTTGATGACACTTTGGGTCTGCTCGCCGGACATGCTGGCCAAGCACACCCGCCTTATAACCAGGTAACACGCACTTCAGCGACGGTGCCTCCCGGCCCGAGCCCGCCGCTTGCTGAGCCGCCTGTCCCGACGCCAAAGCTCCCCGGTGCCGCTGTGCCCGCGCCGGGCCGCTGGCGACGGGCGGGAGCGGCCGCGGCCGAGCGCCAGCCCCGGGCGTTGCCATGGGGACGCGGCCCGGCCCGGCCCGGCCCGCCGGGAGAGCCGGGATGTGAATTTACGCACGGAGCATAGGGAGACAGTGTTCGTGCAGGATAGACGGGGCAATGTGCGTGCAAAACTTACACGCCGGAATGTATTCCAAAGAGGTGGCTGTAAAGGCACAGGAGTGGAGGTGTGAGTGTCTCGGTGCACGTACGAACCGTGTGTGTGGATGTCTGCAGCTACGGCTGTATGCAGGTGTGTGTAAATATAGACATGTGCATATGTATAAAGACACATACATACCATATGTGTACCTTAATATCACAGAATCACAGAATCGTTAGGGTTGGAAGTAACCTATACAAATTACCCAGTCTAACCCCCCTGCCAAGGCAGGGTCACCTAGAGCAGGCTACTCAGGAACCTGTCCAGGTGGGTTTGGAACTTCTCCAGAGGGAGATCCACGATCTCTCTGGGCAGCCTGTTCCAGGGCTCTGCCACCCTCAGCGTCAAGAAGTTCTTCCTCATGTTGAGGTAGGACTACTTGTGCTTTAGATTATGGTCACTGCTCCTCACCCTCTCACTGGGCACCACTGAAAAGAGTCTGGCATCATTCTCTTGGCACCCATCTTTGAGATAAGTATGTGTATTAATGAAATCCTCTCTCAGTCTTTTCAAGACTAAAGACGCTCACCTCCTGCAGTCTCTCCTTATGAGAAAGATGTTCCAGTCCCCAAATTGTTTTTATGGCCCTCCTCTAGACCCATATATACTTCTACATACAGTACATATACCCCCCAATGGCAGCAGGGGTCAGAACTAGGTGATCTTTAAGGGCCCTTCCAACCCAAACTGTTCTATGAATGGTCTGCTGGAGGGGGGCAGAGTGGGAAAAAGAAAACCTTCATGCCAAGCAAGCACACAGCCAAAACACCTGTATGTTAACAACACACCACAAATCCAAAGCACAGCACCACAGGGAATGCTGATAAGCAAGCTAACTCCATCCCAGCCAGACCCAGTACAGATACATGTATTGGCACACCTATAGATGCATACAATACATAGATAAATTCACACATACATGTAGAAACAAAATGTGTGTGTGGTACACAGTGAGTGCTGCAGGCAGAGGCAGCACAGACGAGACAACCTTGCTCTGCAACACAAGCAAGAGAGCCATCTTTCAGTTTGCTGCTGGAGTGGCAGCTTCTCTGGGTGAAGTGCCTGCAAGTACTACAGGTCACAGCCTGCAGGCAGCAGCCCAAGTTCTTGCACACGTGGGCATACCACTGAATGAATGCACTGCCTTGCTGTAAGTGGCTCAGTTAGTCAATATGCAATTAATTCTAGCTTTTCTGTGTCAGATAGAGGAAAGAGTAATAGCATGCTAATTAAATTTAAAAGCCATGTCCCTGAAAGGCAATCAAATAAGCTCAAAAGGCACAGGGAATGTAAGGATAAGAGATGAAAAGCTACACCAGTTTTCCACTGATTTAATTTTTTTCCCTTTGATTTATGCTGTCAGACAGAGGGAACTCCACTGAGAATCATGATGAGATCAAGATGATAATTTTTTTCCACTGTGACTTCAGACAAGTCACTCTTATCAGTAAAATTAAGATGATACTATGCTACCTGGCAAGTAGCTGCAGGGTTACATCCATGTTGTCAGTGTGTGTACAAAGGTACAGTGCAAGGAGTGCCAGCATCACCCATGGGAAATGCTTTGGGAAGATCTGTGGAACAGGTATCAAAACAATCCTGCAATGGACATTGTGAAGTCTTAGGTTTCATTCTAGTAGGACAGCCAATGGGGCTTCTTAATATGTCCTCTGCATTGATATTTTAAAAATTCTATACCCTCAAGCTCAGTGACTATAGCAAGACTTTAATCAAGAGAATAAAAATCTACAGGACCTCTTTTTCTACAAATTGCTGGATGAGAAGCTTTTGGGGCCCTTCCTGGAGCAGAAGTGTGTTGCTGTTAGTGAGCTTAGGGTCACAGAGGTTTTCTTCTGTGTTTCCTGGTAAATCACACAAGAACCAGCTCTTCTGCAGTTGCAGGTGGGGAGGAGCAAGAGGAGAAGAAGAATGTTGTTTTGGGTATTAGACAGAATAAGAGAAGGTGCCAAGGCCAGCTCTCTCCCAGCAAAAGCAAATTTCAAGTCAGTCATAAAGCTTGGTGCTCAAAGCAGTGCTGGCCACACTTCCTCCTGGAGAGATTATCAGCCAAAAGTGGACAGTTTTACAGAGTTCAACCAAACGCTGTCGGCAGTAGAGATGGAGGCGGAGTTTGCAGCTTTGCCCATGCAGAAAGTCAGTTCCTATCCCATAACAGTCAGCGAGACTTTTGCTGACACCTTCACAGGCTTAGTACACAAATACTTTCAGAGAGAGCAGGAGTCTGCAGGTAGGATTTGTCCAGGTTTTTAGTATGTATGCAGAGCCCTTATAATTGTGCAATTTTGGCTTAGCAATTTAAGGACTTTTTAAAGATGGTTTACAGACTATTTCAATATGTGTCTGTGTCTACATCTGCAATTAGCACAATCTCTGCAGAACATTTGGTGCTGAGGACCTGACAGCCACATACATACTTTAGCAGTTGTTACTTCAGACTAGCTTTGGTCTGGTCCTAGTGACTGGTGGTTTTTTTGTGGCTGAAGTGCATTAGGGGCACTGCCAGAGCTCTCCTTCAAGCTTAATTTCACACAAAATATTCACATACTCAAAGCCTGCTGTAATGTGTAAACCAAAGCACAGCAGATGAGGACTATGTAGAGATTCTATCTGTGAACAGGTGCTTGATCCTAAATTAAAAAACCACACACCTGAATATCCCACTTCCCCCTACCCCTATATTCACAATCATGTTAGTCTGCTGAAGTATTTATTGCGGAAAAAACAAGCTTTCTAAAAAGCTACCAGTGCTAGCTCACATCCATAAATCCCAGTAGGAGATGTCCAAATGCCTGGACACTTTTAGGCTGCAGGCTGGAAGGAAAGAACAATATATTTTCAGCTTAGCATATTGAGAATTTAAATTCTTTTATTGTTTTAAGCATTTCAGTAGTATTAATCTATATTTCACACAGCACTAGAATCCAAAAGTGGGAAGGGAAGGGAATTATTTATTTTCCAAAGAAAAACATACCTTCAGGGAAGGTTTGTAATCTGTACTGGACCACAAAAATTACTTTAATTTATTTGTAACCTACTGAAGACTTAAGTTGCACAATACTGTTTTATAAGGAAAGCAGTTGGATTTCTCTTCTAGAATTAGTATCAAGTTTTAAACTGCTTCAGGCCTGGTACCTGAAATACAGATAAACTCTTCCCCCTGGCGGTGTATCTGAGCCATTGACAGACGGTCAGTAAAAAGATTCCTGGATTGTGATAGGAGGAATTCCCGGATTAGTTTGAAGAGTTAATTAAAATTAACTCAATTAAAAACAATACACACTGTTCTTTTTAAATCTCTGTAATGTTTGACACCCTAGCGCTTTATTCATGGCAAAGCATATCAGCTATTTGATGAATTTGTATCCCATTAAACTGGCTATCACATCTAGGAAGTCACCCCTTTACCCAGCTATATACAGAAGATGGGATTTACTTAACAGGTTGCTCAAGTCTGAGTACATACCCTAATTTTGCTAGTGTGGGGACAAAGTTACAGCTGGGGGCTCTTACACCTCTGATCTAGAGAGGAAACAACCCAAAAGCAGCTATGTGACTCAGCGGGCCAGTTCAGGGCACGGCCTGAGTCACATTAGGGGAATGGAGAGCTTGCATCCCAGAAAATAATTGCCAAGATGGCAAAAAGCAGTGCTTTCTGAAGCTTCACCCATTGCCCTGTGCCCAGTGGAGATGATGGGCTGAGCAAGAGTCTGCCTGAGTTCCATTAACACAGCCACATTCACCAAGGGATTCTGTAATCACTAACCCTCCAGTCATTCCCACTCACGGCTCATCTGAAAGAGACCTTCCAGCTCAGTTAGCCCCTCTCTGCACTCAGGCCTCCTCTGACTGGATGCCCTGCTGGTGAATGAGTACCAGCCCCTTGGCCTCAAGGTCTTCTGCTGCCATAAATATTCCAAGGCATCAGCTAAAGCTCTTCGAAGATGATACACCTAAGTGTAGGGATTTACAGCTGACAGTGCAGTACACAAGCAGAAGCTGAGTCCCTTTCCTCATCTCTGAAGTTAAAACATAAACTGTGTGATACAGGTTTTTGTTTTCTACTCTTCAGAGTCCTGAAACTACCTTGTACCTTGATGCAGAAAGTAAAGTCCACTTGACTACGCTTGGTTGTTTCAAAGTAGCAGTGCAAGGAAAGCCTGTCTTCACACAGGAATCAAAGGCCTGTCTCTTTTGAGAAGAAAATACATTCCATCTATCTGGCTTTATTTCCAAAGTGTCACAGAATCAGAAATCCATTTTGTGAGGACAGACAGTCATGCCATCTTTTTTTAGATTGTCTATTAGTTCACAATAAAGCTGACTTTCAAAGCTGAGAATGTTTTGGTGCAAGAAATTTTATTCTTTCTTCCTCTTCAAATCTGTGTATCAACAAATGGAAACCTCTGTGCTTGTGCTGCCTTGCTTGAAGCACAAAGTTGTGGTGCTGGCCAACCGTGCTGACCAGCTCATCTTTAATGACATAGTCACACAAGAGCATGCAGTGTTACTTTAAGCTTCCACGACTCTCCTGAAAAGCTATGTAAGTGGTAGGTATGTAACCACTGCAGACTCATTGAGGCACAGTGCAGACTAATGGTTCGCTTTCAAAGGAACTCTAGTCAACATTTAGAGCAATCGTTTAACGTATAGTTTAGGGCCTGACCCTCCCTTTTGGACTATGATAAAGGAATGTTAGACTGTTCTTCTATTTACTTCTCCCAGCTCCAATATTTTTCTGCATTAAAGAAGGGATGTCTGAGGATGCCAGTGCTGTGTCTCCCCTAATTCCCACTGTATGGGAGTTTTACTGCAATATGAGGCTACCTGGAAGGGAACTTAGACTTAATCATTGGACAGGGGTCTCAGATCAGAGAAGACAAAAATTATCCCCAGGATGAAACCATCACCAAGGCAGCAAGATTTTGCCGGACAAAGAAGTCCAATTTGTCTTTTAACTCAGAAATAGAAAAAAAATTACAGATAACATGGCGCAAAAAGTTTACCTTTCATTTGAGTATTTCTGGGAAGAAAAACCCCAGAAGTATAGAAACACAGTTCACAAATGCACTATTGTTAGCCTGGATCCCTTAGCAGGCACAATAGATGCACTGTATTTGCCAGGTTACAGAAAAGGGTGCAGAGCAAAATTATTTGTCCTTCAAACCTTGAGAGCTCTGGCAGTCACTGTGCAGAGGGAGTGGAGAGATTCCAGACATACCATCAATGCCTCACCTGGAAACTCCTGCAAAAGATGCATTATTCAGCTGTATTCAGATGAATCACTACTTAAGGATCCCAAACAATATTAACATTACATTACCATTTCAGTTAAAGGCATTTATAAAAGTAATCAATCCCTCTAAAAAAATCTGCTCAAAGCTAGACCCAGAACTTATCCTAGACTCAGAATCACAGAATCACAAAATCACTAGGTTGGAAGAGACATTCAAGATCATCAAGTCCAACCCATGCCCTAACACCTCAAGTAAACCACAGCACTGAGTGCCATATCCAATCTTTTTTTAAACCCATCCAGTGATGGTGACTCCACTGCCTTCCCGGGTAGAATTTATCACTCTCTCTGAAAAAAACTTCTTCCTCATATCCAACCTCTATTTCCCTTGGTGCAGCTTAAGACTGTGTCCTCTCGTTCTGTCAGTTGCTGCCTGGAGAAAGAGACCAACCCCCACCTGATTACACCTACCCTTCAGGAAGTTGTAGAGAGTGATAAGGTCATCCCTGAGTCTCCTTTTCTCCAGGCTAAACAACCCCAGCTCCCTCAGTCATTCCTCACAGGGCTTGTGTTCCAAGCCCCTCACCAGCCTTTTGCCCTCCTCTGGACATGCTCAAGTGTCTCAATGTCCTTGCCAAACTGAGGGGCCCAGAACTGGACACAGCACTCAAGGTGCGGCCTCACCAGTGCTGAGTACAGGGGAAGAGTGACCTCCCTGCTCCTGCTGGCCACACATACATATTCCTCATACAGCCCAGGATGCCATCGGCCTTCTTGGCCACCAGGACACTCTGCTGGCTCATGTTCAGCCGGCTGCTGACCAGTACCCCCAGGTCCCTTTCTGCCTGTCCATCCCCAGCCTATAACATTGCAGGGGGTTATTGTGGCCAAAATGCAGGATTTGGCACTTGGACTTATTAAACTTCATCTTATTGGACTCTGCCCACCCATCCAACCATTCCAGGTCTCTCTGCAGAGCCCTCCTACCTTCCAACAGATCAACACACACTCCCAGCTTAGTGCTGTCTGCAAATTTACTAATGAAAGACTCAATACCCTCATCCATGTTGTCAATAAAAATATTGAACAGAAGTGGCCCCAGCACAGACCCCTGAGGGACACCACTGGTGACTGGTTGCCAGCTGGAAGCAGCACCGTTCACCACCATGCTCTGGACCCATCCAGCCAGTTCTTAACCCAGCAGAGAGTGCTCCTGTCCAAGCTGTGACTCAATCTATATCAAGCACCTGCCACATATTCCTGCTGAGCTATGTTTCAAAAGAGCAGTAGTTTGGCCAGAGTTTGGCTATTTCAAGGGATACCTAGATAGTACTCTGCCTGATAATAATTCAGAAACATTAATTTTTTTTTACAGGTAACCACCTCCTTGTACAATGTTTAGATGAGTCATTTCAACATATAGAATATCCCACAGGACGCAAAAGCAAAGAAACAAAACACAACAGCAAAAAAATCCCCAGTCCTGTAATTTTCTCTTTAGCTCAACAACTGTAAGAATCAACTGCTGGGCAGCACCCTGCACTGATGGGATTCATCAGGAGATGCAGGACTGAGGAATTTCTTCTCAGTTCAGGCTACAAGAACTTATTCCAAAGTTATGGAACTACAACCATCCAATAAATAGATGAAGGAGCGAATCTTACAGCAAATATACTGCTGTGTCTGACTCCATTAGAGCAAAAAGAAAAAGTGCACTAATAATAGGAATGTGGTTATTCCACCCTTCATAAATTAACTTCTTATTCTGCTTACTTTTATTCAGCTACAGGCTTCTCACTGATGTACTAGGATGCTCTTAATTCATCTGTCAGGAAGGAAGGGAATGATCAGTGAATCAGACAGGGAGGGTAAGAGGATTATTATCCACAGTACTCCAGAGCCCTCCCTGCAGTGATTTTCCCAAGTCAAGAAATGAGCTGAGAACCAAATAGATACTCTTGTAGTTACGTGCAGATTTCAACTATTCTCCAAAATTCTGATTTCTTTTTGCCCAAAAGCAGTTCTATTCCCAATACAACCTCTCTCCCTTAAAGCAGCTAGTAAGGTTTAAGATCCTGTCAAATTGTGCTGAATACATGGCAGGAAAACTCTTTAGAGAGCTGTGCCTGTTAGTAGCAATCTTCAAAAGCAGCACTAAGGACTGGAAAAAAGTGGCATTTTAACATCATGGGATGTCTAATAACCTTCAGAAAACCAGAAGCATTGCTGAAATAGCACTTCTTTCTTGCCTTTTAGTTTAGAAATGAAATCTAAGACTTTTCTTCAGATATTCAGCACTGGCCAGATGTGATTGTTTTTTCAATCTGGCATGTCAGCTGATCTTGATAACAGAAATGGAAAACAATATTTGGATAGAAAATAACTTGACAAGGTAGGAAACTATTTTGTGAAATTACAAGTATACAAAACGTGTTATAGAAGGAACTGTTCAACTATAGCAATAAAATGTGAATGAAAGGATTTAGTGATGGTCATAAAATCCATCTTGCTGACAGAAGAGCAGAAGTCCTATTCCTTGGCAAGCACAAACATTTGAGAAGCACAAGCTGGGCTTGGTTTGAATTAAAGGCATGTCTTGAAAAAAATTTTGAAAGCCCTTTGCTAGGACAGATTACCATGCTGACTTTCTCTCCAGCTCCTTCCCATGACTGAAGTGAAACTGGAGTTTTCTCCAAGCCTCTATCAAAGAGTAAGCTGGAGGCCACATAGACCTGCAGGCTGACTCCAGTGCTCAACCACAGCACCGAGCTCAGGAGCACTTTGGTGATACCTATCCTTTACAGCCTTAAGGTGCTTAGAAATGTGTCTGCTGGCAGATCATTTTGAGCACAGTAAATCTTACTGGCAGATTAAAAGAGTTTTCAATATTAATAGATGTGGAACACAAAGGCTCTCACGTGCTGCAGCAAGACATTGTTTTACTGAGAAATACAATGAGAAGTAACAGCCTCCAAAAAGTCCTGGTTCTGGGCAACGCTTTCTAGTTGGTCACTTGCAACATCTAGGACTATTTGGAAAAAGCAGAAATAAAATCCCTACATTCACATTCAGTCCTTGATGCCAAAGCTTTGCCAGTTGTTTCCTCTGGCATTTCCTCAGTAACAGCTCTGTGTGGAGATACAAGGATGTAAAACACATGACCACCAGTCATAAGCATGCCCTGCTCCCTTGAAGTGCCAGAGGTAGTCATCATTGCAAGAGAGTCACCAGCCAATGCTACAATTCCCTCATCCTGAAGGAGACCACATTTTTACACAGCCCTGGTGTTTTTTGTAAACATTATTTCTCATTTTAATCACAACTTCTTCTAGAGATATCTGTAATGATACCTGAGAGGAAGACTATTAATAAGTTACACACATCTTGATGTGTACATATGGATGGACACCTGCACATGAGGGAAGCAGCTTGCTAAGAGCTTTCTCAGTCTGAAGCATCAGCCAAGAGCAGAAAGCTGTAAGAAATATCTTTTAGCCCAGGGCAGACTAACTGACATCTCCCAGAACTCCTAGTCAGTATTTACATGTATTTTAACTAGATAGCTCCTTATAGTTGGCTGCATTAGAAACAGGAACTTCATATACCTGACTTGGGCCTCTACTTATGGCAGCCTTTCTTACATCTTTGCAGAATTCACTCATTGGTGAGCAAATCACCTGCCCTGATTTCTGTTCCTATTTTTGCCTTTCAGACCCTAGGAATTACCTTGAAGTCCAACTCTTCAGTCCCAACCCAAGCAACAAGGGACTTCTCCTCACCCAGACATGGACCAAGAGAATGCATGGTCAGTATTTGGCCTCTCAGGAGAAGTGCCCTTGCTGCTTTCTAGGGGCAGATCAGGAGGAAAGTGAATCTCTCATTTTCATTCCTGCTGGAACAAAGCAGTCCTTTCATGGGCTTTATTCACTTTTCAGAATTCTTGGCTTTTGCAAGCCTTGTGACTCCTGCAGCTCCTTAAATGCCACTCTAAGGGTGGTGTAAGCACTTCCATCTGCCTTGATGTGGATTCTATTGTGTTGCAAGTCATGGGCATTCTGCACATGAGGCAAGAGGTATTATAGACAATCCACCACAATCTGAAAATCTGAGTGTGATTTTTATCTCTGCTGTAGAATATTCGGCCTTATTTTAGTAGAAAATTTAATTTGTTGTCAGGTGATCTTTTAGGCTAAGCCAAACATATTTAAACACAAAATTTATGTACTAAAAAAAGCACCTCATTATAGTTTCTATTAAAATCTGTTTTTCTTTGACTAGCTGAACCCTTGTGTTGTTCCATTTGAAACTGAACAGGGTAATTTTACTGAAAAAATTTTGAAACAGGTAACCATAATGCATAATGCTCTTCTTTCAAATGAGTTTTTTTATACTACTCTTCATGGTTAGTTCCATCTTAATACCTGTGCAACATCATGCTATTTCAATCTTAAGCTCTACGATAATGAACAAAGGATATTTGTTCTCAGAAACAGCTAAGGTAACAAAGGATATTTGTTCTCAGAAACAGCTAAGGTGGGTCATCACAGTAGTCATCTGGGTATGTTCACTTTTATAGGACAGACAAGGAAGTTCTTGTTCTACTTTTAATCTGTGACTTTAATCAGTTTTCTACGGGCTTTATCTTTAGTCTGGTTTTGTTAATCTGTTTGAACATCATGTAATTCTCTCCACTTGTGTCACCATATTCTTGATGTCTAAGCAGTAGTGACCTAAAAGTGCTGCTCCGAGCTCAATTTCATGTCATTGCTCTATTCTTAGGCGGGTATAGTTCCTCCCAATAGGTCTCCCAATTATCAACTTAATCCGATTGTAAAATTCTTGGTTTATAGTGTTTGAAGGACTGAATCATTTGTGTTGATACAAGACACATCATATTAAGCTTTAAGCTTGCACACACCAGGTTGAGAACTTCCAACTGACAACTTTAACGACTTCTTTTCAAATTTCAGTTGGGAGAGAATTAACTTAAAATGTAAGTACCCTATAGGATGAGATTTAAAAGACAACACATTAAGTATTGATACAAGTGTCTTTCATAAACACAGAATTCAGGATCAAGCTTTGACCTGCACTATCAAAGCAGTAACTTATAGATTTAGAGAAATGGACCTTTGGAGAAAAGCAAGGATTTTCATGCTGGTTCCAAGCCTGGTGACTCCACTTGTTGCAATTATTTATTTCAGAAGACCTTCAAGATTTTCAGCCAGCTTTGAAAATTACATCCCTTTTTACTTCATCCTGAAGAATATCCTCTTCCTCCTAAAGTTAGAGTTTTTGAAGGAAGTCCACACTGACATTAAAAGCTTATTTCTCAGCTTTGCGGATGACCCTTAGTGCACAAACTGCTCTCAGAAGTACCTGTGAAATTCTGGAAGGATGTTGTGATGAAAGACAACTGATCAGTTCTTTGATCACTTGCTTACACTGGAGGTTTCACAGAATTCTAGATAACGGACATCTGCATGGGCAAATAAATATAGAATACTAAAAGGAAGAATATAAGTTTACAGATCTGCTAAGATCTGTATCCTCTCTATATAGAACTTCTAGAGCTGTCTGGAAAATACCCACAATGTAAAACTTCCCCCAAAAGGTTAATGACTCTACATCAATGGATCTATCTGGCAGTAAATCTGTTTATGTCCCAGTCAAGTAGAACCTGCCCAAGTCACACCTTAAAACATGAGCAGCAGATCAAACATTTACACAATATGTGACTGGAATGCTATTGTACTTAGGGCTTGCATGAAATTGCCTCTTGCTTTGAGGCTTCTAATGAAGACAGATATTCCTAGCACACACATCTGTGGGTGAGGCAGTCATTGGACTACTTGGCTGGTCAAAAATTTTCCACCCTAATAACTCAGAGCAGTTTTTCATTGAGCTGCAGAAGGGACTTCTGATCAGCATGTGAAGAAAAAAGCTGTTTTCATGTCCCATTGAAGATTTGGGTCTAACTAGAGGCTGGCAGCTGAAGGAAAGATGTTTGCCTCTTATCTGTACTGAAAGGCAATGTTTCTACCATTTGAAGTCAAGAAGAGAAGAAGAAAATACAACAGGTAAGACAAATGGGCTATGCATACAGTGTGAGGTGTATGTGTGAGGGGGAAATAAAGCTGAGAGATGACTGTGCATGTGTATATAACATGGAGCTCCTGGACCAGGTCCAGTGGAGGGCAACAAAGATGTTGAGAGGACTGGAGCATCTCTCTTACAAGGAAAGCGTGAGGGAGGTGTTCAGCCTTTAGATGACTGAGAGGGGATCTCATTAATGTCTATGAGGCCCTGAAAGGAGGGTGACAGGAGAAATGAACTAAGCTCTTCTTAGTGGTGCTGACCAATAGGGCAAACAGCAATGGGCAGAAATTGATGGACAGGAAGCTCCACCTGAATATGGGGAAGAACTTCTTTACTGTGCAGGTAACCACACGCTGGAATAGAATGCCCAGAGAAGTTGTGGAGTCTCCCTCACTGGAGACATTCAAGAATCATCTGAACACAATCCTGTGCAATGTGCTCTAGGATGACCATGATGGAGCAGGGAGGTCGGACCAGATGACCCTCTGTGGTCCCTTCCAATCTTACTCATTCTGTGTGACTCTGTAATTCGCTGAAGAAGCAAGTCTGCCACTTTCCACACATTTCTGTGCTAGTTCTGTTTCTTTCACTCTGACTCCAGTAGATTAGTCAAAACCATTTAAATACTTAAAAAAATAAAAAAAGTTGTGGTTGCTCCCCTCTGTGTGTACATAGAGTGACACTGCAGGATGGTCACTTTCAGGGGGAGGGAGAAAGAAATTGCTGCAAAGTATTAAAGAAATTCCTGCCTCCAGCATACATACAAGAGGGTGGCTTTCAAGCATTGTAAATCCTTTGGCAGACTCACCACTTCTCTAGTCTACACACATCAGATTCATTAAGATAGCCTGCAAGGAAAGGGCAAAGGGGAAAAGTTTTGCTATCCTCAGTAAAAAGTCATACTGATACCCACTGACATCCAGCTTTTCCAGAACATTATGGTATCAAGCCTGCATGACTTTTTACTGGAAGGATAATTTCCACTTTTAAAAGAGTTCAGTAGAAGGTGCTGTAAGAACATTATTGCCAGGAGCTGTGGAAGGAGACCTGGTGCAGTGCACAGTGACAAATCCACACAGCATGTTTGAACTCAGAAACTCCTTAATGTCATAAGTCGGATTTAACAAAAAACTTCATGTACAAGAGGAAAGAAGCCTGACAGGAACATACTGAGAACCAAGAAAAAGACACCACCTAACAGCAGCTGCCATCCTCCTGTGGGGTTATAATGGTTCTTACTGTTCCCCTGGGCTCTAGACAGTATTGTACCCCTCAGGTTTTCTAGCCTGCTTCCCATACCATAGCATTTGGGTGAGAACAGATAAGTAAACTGCAGGAGCACAGATCTTTTTGTCCTAAGTAAGGCTGCAAGGCAATTAAAATATCACAATTTTATATTAAGGACTACAGTATCAAAAAAAGTAGTTTTTTTCACTAGAGGAACAGAAAGATATGCAATTTTAGTATTCTTAGAGGAAGAATAATTTTAGTAAAGGAAAAATAATTTTAGTAAACAAGAAAAAAAGATGCAAGAAGCAGGGCCTTTAGAAACTTCCTGGGCTTATAGACTTCAACCCTTATTATTCACCTCCAAATGAGCTCAGTTCTTTCACGAAGTCTTTCAATACCATGTATGTCCTTTTACACTGCCAGACTTTCAAGACCCACTTCAAGTCACTCAACATATTGCTGCTTACATAAAACCAAGCACAGGAACAGATGAAACTAAGGCTTTCAGGCTTTTACAGTATTAGAAGCTTTTTGTTCAGGAGGATCTTTGAACCATGTACATTTCAACATCTTAACCTTGGATTTAAAGCTAAAAAGATTGGGGGCACATACTGAAAGACCTCTGCTAGTGCGGTGTGTGTAGAGAATCCCAGGATATTTTCCTTCTGAATGGAATAAAAGAAAGTTTTGCTGTCTTTTTGGCAGCTTCCCAGGAATCCTCTGGCAAGATCATAGTGGTCCCACATCATACTATGAAAGGAGTCTAACTCTCCATTGTCCTTGGTGAAAGCCCTGTAGAGGATGGTCTCTGCAGAGCTCAGTGCAGAACTGGCAAGCCTGCAAGAGCATGTGTCAGCTTGCACAGCAGAGACACAGATCAAGGCCTCAGTCACACGGGTGCACATCTAATTGACCAGCAATAATGTCAGGGAATTACAGTTCATGTCCCATATGCAGCAGACTGGGTGGCTGGTGGTTTCTGTAACACTGCAAGGTTTCCAGAAAAGTCACCCAGTACCTGCCAATAGAGCCCTTTTTGGCAGCAGAATTAAAAGAATAAGAACTTTCCCTTGGCAGAAAAGTTAGTAATTCCAAGCTTTCACTTACAAAGCTCAGCTTACTGAACTGAACCCAGTATTACAGCCTTATCTGAGTCATACTTTGAAACACAGTTTCTTTCACATGGTTTGTGAGCTGGAATGGGAATTTGCTGCTCTTGATACAGCAATCAGTTTTGTCTAATGTAGTTTGTAACAGATGAAAGGATCAGTCCAGCTTGTGATGGAGATCAGATTTCTCTCATTAACAAATACAACATTCCAAACCATTTAGGAGTCTTTATCCAGGAGAGGTCAGCAAGCCTTCTATAGAAACCATCTGTTTAATAACCAAGAGATGGGTATTATTGAATATATACATAGATTCTTGAATGTTACTCAGTTTCTATTCTCAACTATCCATAGACAAATTATCATTTCTATATAATCAGTACCTAAATAGAGATGGAAAACTAACACAAGCTGGTTACAAGAATAATAATTTCACAGCTATTTTCTGATATGGATTAAACACATTAAGAAATGGGGAGATTTTTCATTTCCTTTAGCTGCCTCCTCTTCCTCATCACAGGGATGGCATCTGTTGTCTTTGCTTTCTGTTTTTTCATTGGCACAAGGATGCAATGCATAAATAGAGATTAAAATCAGAAGACAAACACATTTACAGGTTCAGGGTGTTTTTTCTGTTGTGGAATTCAGGAGTTGCCCTGTAAAAAGAAACACACCTCAGAGAGTTAACTTTAACCTAAGCTCATCCAAGTTATTATTCAAAAGTGACTACTAATGTGACTTTTAATTTCTAGTGGGGAAAGAAGTTTAACACACACACACATATACACACACCACAAAACAGTCAATCTCACAGATAAGAGAGTTTAGGAGAAGTTTAACACAGACATTACAGCAGCAGCCAGTTCCTCCTCTGTATTCCCCACATGACTAATGATAATGCATTAAACATGCCAGCAAGCCTTTACCTTGCTCTCTATTGAATCAAGAGCAAAGACCCTGTTTTATAACAAAAGATCTACAAATAGATGTGTTGACTGGACTCACAACTCTCCCCTCTTAAAGTGGAATTCATTATGTGAAAATATGGCCTTACTTGAAAGCAATGCTAATGTCTTTTTAGTGAGGTGAGGGTACTTTTAATATCTGATTCAGAAAGTGAAGGAGCATAATCTGTTTTCAACATGTAGCTCCAAATCCAGAATAACTTTCCAGTTTTAATAAGAAAATTCTCCTTTTGTACAAAGGGGGAGAGGCTGTACTAAGAGTTACCCCTAAAGGATCCTCTTTAGTGCCGCCTTGCAGCCCTACAGTACCTTGAGGAAAACTGACACTGGAGCTCCAGTGCTGACCCAGCTGGCATTTTGATACTAACCTTGCCAGTGCTGGAAATGTTTCAGGTTTTACTTTATGCTTTGACATATCTGAGACACATGCACATTGGCTCTTTGGAATTAGCAAGTTTGCAGGCCTCACATATTTTATGACACCTTATATAGTGTTTGACAGCAACTCTTCATAAAGGTCTTCTTCATAAGAGCCATAGGCTACACTTTTTTATTTCCCAGGACTGCCCATCTTTAGATGACTTGTATGCATGTTCAACCATGGCAGCTCCTACTACAACTTTGCAAGAGCCTCCACAGGTTTCTGCTATGGATTTTTCATACTTTTTCTGCTGAAGTACCAGGTAAGCTGTATAAATATTTAATTTGTAACTCATTATCTAGGTGTGTTACTATAAAGACTGTACCACAACCTTGGTTATAAAGTGGCTGAAATACCCTAAGCCACTGCCCAAAAGAAAACGTGCTCTATGTAGCTAAATGAGAATTGTGAGAACATTGACTTTAAGAGTGCAGTTGCCCAAAACCTTCTGTGTTGGTTCTACTTAACAAACTAATGAAAAGGCTCAAAGAAGCATTATCATCTCCCTTTGCAGTACCTTTTCAGTGTTATAACTTCCTCTTCCTCAAACAAAAAGGGCTCTTGTGTATTACATTTACGGGCAATTTTGATTTTAAACTAAATAGGATTCACTCACATTCTCATAGCCATGGACTCATAAGCAAGAACATGCTTGTATCCAGGTAGTCTGACCAGGATTCACTGTGGTGGCACAGTGGACAAAGGAACATACCTGTCATGTTGTCACCACATCTGGGCTAGAAGTCAGGTTAAAGGCAATGTGACACAATCACAGCAGTGATGCATTTACTCGCATAACCACTACTTACAACATCAAGGACACTTCTGTTTGAATTCACGGTTTATTGAAAAGCCCTTGAATGCCCCAGAATTATGCTCTGAATGTAGAATTTATGGTTAGGGAGACTGTCTACTTAACAGATAGCTTACTTAAGAGGTGTTGGCATCTTGATTCCTCCATCCTGCAGCCAGTGAAAGTCACAAGCCAAAAAGTGCAAGCATTTGATGTTCAGAAGGAAGATGTTAGGCCTTAGAAGAAGAGGTTGGGAGCTTCAAGAGTCACTTTCCAAGGTTACTTAAAGCTATGCCTGTAAACAACAGCTTATGTAGATCAGATATCAAGTCAGATACTGGAAATGTAAGAGAATGTGTATCCTATTGAACAGTATTTTGAGAGTCAACTCCTCAGTCATTTTCTTATGACAGTCAGCTCTAAAAGTTTAATGCATTTAAATATTCTAGTTCAGGTAACGTAATAATTAGTCTCCTCTTATTACAATGGCCTTTCTCAAAACCCCCTAAATTTCATTCTTGTATACAAAGAATGTGTTTATAATACAACAGTATGCAGAAAACCACTTTCCTCAAAATATAGGAAAGATATATTCAAGTTGAGATTATTATTGATACTAGAAATGTCCTTTGTAACTGAGAAATTAGATGCAACACCTAAAAGGTCACTAAATATGAATGGTGATGCTGTCCAGGAGAGCAGAAAACAGGATAATATGGAATCATCTAGTCAGTTGACCCAGAAATAAGCATATCTGGCAGACAGACATACTTAGCATTTTAAAGGGAATGTGACAGAAGGACTTAAGGTGCTCCCTAGAATAGCTAAGTGTCTCAGCATCAGATTCCTATCAATATAACAAAATGATAAGATCGTTCAAGGTGAAGTTTAAGGCTGAAGGTCCAGATCACTGACTTTTAAATCCACATTGAAAATCAGAACTGGCTATAAATCAGGATTATAAACCTCATACTAAAGAGGGACTATCAGAAACATATCAAAGACGGTTAACACCTTAGGCATAGAGTCAAAGTAGGTCAGATTCCAGCCTCAGAGTTGAACTACTCTTTCACAAAACCTATTACTCGCAGTACTTGGCTAGACTCAAAGTTAAATTACTCTTTTTCTGACATCTAACTTCTCTAATGTGTGACACATCAGGTAAAAAATCCCCAAACCCCGAAACCCCAGGAATCATTGTGGGATACCATAGGCAACACAGGGAAGGGACTGCAGCTATTGTGGCTAGCAGATATAGCACCCTGAGCCCTGCAACTGATCTGACACCAGCAGTTTAAGTTGCCAAGAAGCCATGAAGAATGAAGTGGAATAGCCAGCAATACCCTGTTTATACTGTGGATTAAGTTTTTGAATAAACACATTGGAAGTGCCTGTGCCTTTTGGAAAGCTGACTTGAGAAAGGAAGAATGTAATCTTATGAGAAAAATAATGGAAAAATATGATGCTCAGACACCTCGATGAGTAGGATTTTTCTCTAGTCGCTCAAGTTTTAGGAAAAGCAACAGCAGACTGCAGCTGCACAGTGGAAAAGTCCAAGTATACAAAAGAACGGCAATACCCAGCAACAAGAATGAGGCTTGGAGTTAGATTACTAGCTGTTGCTAGTCAAGCTGTTTACCTTACTCTTGGTTTGCTCACAGACCCAAAAACAGACAGTTGATTGCTAGTCCCAGTAAACTGCAATGAAGGGAGCCCAGGTTTTCTCACTCCTGAGGATTTTGTGATCATTGTTATTGGCTCAGTCTTCCTTCTAGGATTTGTCTTTGTCTCTGGTCACTGCTGACACATGCCCAGACAGAACCCTGCCTAGATATCCCCAAAACACCCATCTACTGTACCTAGTAGCCAGTATTAATGCCAGCTGTTCCAGCATCTGCATCTCCCACCAGACACTTGCTGCATTCTGTGATCAGTCACTCACATTGTTTTCCACCATCTGTATTTTAAGTAGCAGCAAATGCAACGCTGCACTTCTGTTAATTAAGCCCAGAAAAGGAAATCATACCAGTAACTCCAATCCCAATGGCTGGGTTTCTCTCAGTGTGGGTACCCCTCCACCCACGCATACACACACACGGTGCATTCATTCTGCGCTCTGGTGCCCATCAGGCGCTGCGGCTCCTTAATTGCCTCACACGCACAGACAGTGTGCACTCACACTCCAAATGCTACCAGCCTCATTAGTTCCTTTCACACTTCATTTCTCCATGTGAGGCATTCAAAGGTTTCACAATCTGCATATCTTCCTTTTAAGATGTCACAGAGCTCTTCTGCAGACCTTTGAGGGATTAACGAGCAAGATGTCTTATTTTATTAATTAGCTGCTTCTCAGCCGTACTGCACAGCTCTCTACTAGTTCAGCTGCTCAGCTACAGTAATTAGACAACCCACTTTTCAGTCTTTCATAACATTGCCTTAGAGAGAGAGTTTGACTGTTCCTGAGACTGTGGTATTTTCTGGCAATTATTAGACATCTCCTGAATGACTAATAGAGAAATCCTGCTTTCTGTATTATTCGCTGCAGCATGACAGCTCCCCATTCTAGGCTTTGTCTCATGCACTCTGCTGTTAATATGTGCCATCACTGGCACTAGAGCATCCAGATGTTATCTGAAAGATTCTTTATTTGCATCATTCAGACATAACAGTCATAAAGAATGACTCCCTCGGAATCAGAGTTGCAAGTAACGTGGGTAGTGTTACTTATGCTGCAATACTTCTCAAACAGGAACAAAATCAAGCCAACAAACATATGCTGTCTCTGCTTCATGCAATGAAAAGCTTGTATGTCTGAGCCCACAATTTTTTTTAGCTAACAGTAGTTCATGTACTCACAGTACCTGACATGTAGAAGTTTATAGAATATGAAATGGCCTTTTTTTTAAACATGTCAGTCAATCATAATTAATATTGTGCAGTGAGTACAACTACAAGGGAAAAAATCTCTTAAATTTCACTTAGTTACTTTGCTTAAATATTTTACTAAATATTATACTTTACTAAAATATTTTCTTGAATTACCAAATAGTGTCCATGGTGAATAGCTCTCCAGATGCCATAGCAATCCTACTGCTTGCTATTTTTTCTATTTATCTACATTACCGAGCTACTCATTTAGGCCAAGCTGTGGCGTGTTTCATCTCTCCAAAACCAAGTACATAGACTTAAGAGGACATGCTGTTTCTAAGTGGAACAAACACACCTTCAACTTAACACTTAAAAGCAGTAAAACAAAATGCTTTTCCCTTCCCAAGAGGCAATGAGAAGCAATGCCAGGGTTTGACAGACTTATGAGCTGTATGTGCTGTGCACACACTGCTAAGTCCATCCCAGATTGTGCTGGCAGCATAGATATGTACAGACAAAGCCAGCCAGATCTGAAGCTCCTGCTGCCTGTCTCAAATATGCCTCCAAAAGCTGTAGATCAAGAAGGGCTGGGACATGCACTGACCAGGGCCCTTGGTCTTGTCTGGGTGAATGAGGTGCCCAGGACTAAGGTCCACCACAGACAACACCTACCCCTGTAGTCAGCCATGGTTTGTATCAGTCCCTACCAAAGTAGCCCAGATAAAAAGTGGGCTAACCCTTTAAGGCAGGGTGACTTCTTCCTTCTATGTGATCAGTAAGGCATTGCAGAATGATGTTTATATTATGTCCTCCCTAATAGAGAAAAACTAACAATTCTACTTATCTATGGGTGTAAGAGAACTTGAACTGTTTGTTCAAGGAGAGTTGAAACACTTCAACATTATCTTGGTTTTCTAACATGCAGCTTGCAGAACTGCCTCTCATGTTGCTGGGCACACACAGACATATGCATGCAAACAGTGTGTTCTGTGCAGTTTATGCATTTAATTAGACAACTGTGAACATGAAGTTTGGATTTTTTCAGCATGGATGTAAGAGGGAAATGAACATGGAACGTCAGTTATCCACAGAGCTTCCATAATTCAGAGTGGTAAGGCATTACAAACATGTCAGTCAGAAATAGTGCCAGAGTGTGCCAAATATCTGTTCAAAGTATTTTATATGAATTAAACTGTTCCACGAGAAAGCAGTGACTTCACTTGTCTTCACATCTCAGTTTGGTAGAGTGATGGACTTTGAACTATCCTACACTTAAAACCCCACTTCAATCACTCAAGCATTGATGTGTTTGCTTAGACAGATGATGAATAAATTTTCCACTACCAGCTGTCCAAGCTCACGGGGAGTTAGCACTTAGCTCACTAAGGCTAACACACCTCTTAAGATGAACTGCAAGAAACAAACCCCAACAAATATAAAACATCTTGCAATTACTTCAGTTACATCTCTCTTATTTTGTGTCAGCTGTAGAATTCTCCACCTGGGAATTCTCCCCAGCCCTTAGTCTCTGAAGCCAATATTATCAGGACAAATGGTGCATGTTCAAATCCTAAACACTCAGGTCTATGAAGATACATAACAGTCTTATGGCAAGTAATTGAATGGTTAAACGTGAGGAACTAAGATTCTGCCAGCTACTGTCAGCAGATACTATGACAGCAAAAGACACAACTCCCTTGGAAAACAGCTCCATAAAATGGAATCAACTCTTTTGAAAACTTAAGACCACTGTAAACCTCCCTGCTCTTCTTCTTGAGATGCCAAGTGCATTGCTCTGACTGTCTGGAGTATAAACAGATAGCTATTTAGAAACTTGTATAAAGTAACATTCCAAAGCAAAACACTCAAGCAATTCTCCGTGAGCCGTTCGTCATCTGGTGGGAGGCTGCAAGACTAAGGATGACAGGTGTCAGACGTGCTGAGTAACGCCTGGCTGAGGAGCGCCAGGGTGCTCTGGCAGTGAAAAGCCCCGTGAAGTGGTGCAGAAAGCAGGAAGGCTCAGATCCAGAAGGATCTCTTTGTGTATTTCAGTCTTTTCTCAGATATCCAAAAAGCCATATAAAGCATGAGTCAAGCATATAGAGAAACATGAACCTACAGTTGGCATGCTTCATTTAGGAATATACATATGTTAGCCATTTTCCTTCTCCTTCACACCACTTAGGGTCCAGGTTCAGCCAATCTGTTAAACACTTTCCTAGCTTTGATGGACATGAACCTTCAGGAGAGATTTAAAGTTAAGCCTGTACTTTACTGCCCTTTGGAAACGTACCTAATCAAGTTCTGATGCTGGCTGAAACAAGGCCTGACAATGAACTTACAACAAAGTCCATAAACTTCATGCAATAAAAGAAAGTAGCGAAATGTTCTGAAAGTGAATTAAATATCCAGCTAGTTAAAGCTCACATCTCATCAAGCACAAAGCCAGTCATTTGTCAGGCTAAGTACTTCTTCTGGCACTAGAGTTCAAATCTCAGGTAAATAAAGGTCCTGGTTATGGCAAGCATTAAAAAAAAAAAAAAAGAAAAAACCCAAACTAAACTTTTTATTATTCAGAATTACAGTCTTGAATGTCAAGCACTCAGTTCTGTCATGCTGGCTATTTCCACAGTAATGAAAGCATGTTGTGCCTTGATGACACAGCTCTTCCATTTTATCAAGCAGTAAAGAAAAAATAATTGAAAAAGAGAAGGCCTCTGGCCTTCTGGGTGTGTTTCACACTATGCCTGTCAATGCAAGGCTGAAGCCTCATGCTCCCAGGCATGCATGGCACTCACCCTGCAGCCAGGGTTCTCAGGATATCGATAAACTCTAAATATTGTTTAAAATAGAAACCAAACATTCCTCTTCATAACACACATTAAAAAACCATGCACAATGTGATTTCTACAAAACTTGACACGGCTGATCAGAAACTTCTAGGACAATCAGGCACAGTATATACTTCAGATTCTTCCTAGATCCTCAAACATATGAATGTTACCATGAGCCCTTCATCGCTGAGGTTATCATTGTGGTATGCCATGAAAAAAATCAAACCTCAAGAGACTGTCTAGAGCTTCAGTCTAAGGTCAGGAGCCAGAATCAGGTGTAAAGTGAGATTCAGGATTACACATGCCAGCTGTGTCCTGTTGAAGGATGATGGGATGATCTGCACAAATGTCAAATCAAACATATTTCTTACCAAAGTACTTGAGCTTTGAGAAAACACTTGCTAATGGTCCTGCAGCTCCAAAGCTAAAAGCCTTTCACACTTCACACATTATGCCCAACTTCTTGTACTGCAGAACAGTAGACCCTGTTCCCCCTCTGAATATACAGGAGTTAGTAATACGCAGCAGTTCTTCCTTGCTAAGACGTGAATGCATTCATGACTGGCCAGAACACGTAGAATCAAGAGGACTTGGGGTCTTCCAAAATCTCAGACTGCAATGAAAGAAAGGAATTTCAGAAATGAACTTTCCCAGTATCTTGTGATGAGTTTAATACTGTGTTCTGGAAGGCTTATATTCCTGAATCTGATCAAAAGTAGCACTGGGAGGTGGTGGTGGTACCCTTTTTGAACATAGAGCACAACAAAGGAATCTAGATCAGAACTTCTAATCATTGTGGTGCTCCAGTGTCATTCTGTAATAGTTACTAGAATGTCAGAACTCTATTCCTGACGAGCTCATCTGCAGGCAAAACTCTTACTGTTGCTACAGAAAACACGCAAGCTGGTGAAAGGAGAAAAATCATTGGCAATTATTTACCAAGTTAGCTGAAACATTTGGTTTCCAATTAGGATTCAACCATGCTGACAATTCAGTAAAATCCAGGAGACATGATAAGGGAGGGTTCCATGAAGCGACCCCTTCCAGCCTGAATGCAGCTTCCTATGTAGCAACTGTTACTGGGGAAGGGCTGGTTTCACCCACAAAGAACTAACTTTCCCTGGTAATAGTTAAGCAGCATCACAGTAGACTTTGGCCCTTTAATTGTTTAATTGCTTTTTGTTGTTGAATGCCAACAACTCCCATTCACACCATGTAGTCTAAGGAGATCTTAGGAACAGTACAACAGCTACGGTTTTGGATATTTTAATCATAGCATTCTGTTGCTGTTCTTGGTAAACGACGTGAAAGTCAGCACAGACAGTAAGGAACTGGCAAAAATCTCGAAAAGCCTCTGCCCAGGAAATAATTTTGACTCACAGTTTTTGTCAAGCCAGTTATCATCCATTATAGATAATTATCACTATACTGAAAACTAAAACTGAGAAACACAGAACAAAAGAAACTATACTGGTGATGTGTTTTTGTCCTCCAGATGCATAAGGGGTGCCACGCTTTCAGAGTTGAGCAAACAAATTTTGGTATCAAAGCAGCTTTGTTTGGGTGGGTTTTTTTTTCCTTTAATCCCTATACACACATTGTTCTTATGATAAAAATCAGGTATTCAAAACAGCAAATGCCTGTGTTCTTACTGTAACATTCATTAACCTACTACCTACCTCTCTGTATTTGCACTGCTTTATCTCTTTTTTATATATAAATTGCGCATCATTAAGAGTTATCTGTACAGCAGCTGCCAAAGAAATAATAGGACAAATTTAAATATCCATTCTTCCTTCAACCTCACAGTTCTAAAGTAACCTGGTCGATGGGACTTGAGTCCAGCCAATATTCAAGAAGGCCTATCTCAGACAGCTTTTGTAAGAAGTGTCACTGGCATGTACATGCCTGCACCCTGTCCAGGTCAGTCTATTATCTTTTATGCCTCCAGTCCTGCTTTCTTTTCCCCAGTAACTGCCAGATCCATACTGACTTCACAAAACGTAACTGAAAATCTTGAGAACACAAATCCTGCATTATTCTCAAATATGTGAAAATAAGAGAATGGGCTTTCAATTCATCTGCAGACATCTGCAGAGGATCAAAGCATGTTTTCTGAAAGCTGCAGAAAAACAGGTAAAAATACTTACTTGTAGCACTGATTTGGGAATAATTTAGTTAAATACGAGACCCGTGCATTTAAATGAACTGAAAAGAGCTAAAATCCTGTGTGACCATTTTTAAAAGAACAGATTTATTCTAAAGATCCTTCACAAACACAAACAAAATATATTCTGTGGGATATGCACAGCATGTCAGAGTTCTGAATATTTGATCATTTCACCTGGAAATTCCTTCACCAATCAAAAGGCAAGTAGTTTCTCCACCTGCAAACTTAGACTGGCCCAGGAACTTTGCTGTTGTAGGGCACCAGGCTCACAGAGGGGGAATCTGCTTTTAAAGGCTACAAAAATGCCCTTTTTAAAAAAAAAAGCTTTATTATATGTAGAGCTCACTTCTCTTCTCAGAAAGAAGGAAGCTTAACCAAAGCCCCACTGAATATAAGATACAGTTAACTATAAAACAAGAACAGGAGTAAACTCACAGATTCAAAGTGAAGGACTTAGAGGGAGATACAGAGAAATCCCATGGTGCAACTGCTGTCCCTCAAGGCAGCCAGTAACCTTTTTTATCTTCACTACCAAAATCTTCTGATAAAACCCAAAGCAACTCCCAGAATAGCAAAGCAGGAGTTCCTGCATGTTCTTTCTCTGGCCTGACAGAAGCCACTTGGAAGAGGGTCGACAAAGGGGTCTCTCAGCTTCCTGGGAACCCTTGCTGGGTTTGTAAAAACAAGAAATTGAATGGAAAACTGCAACATGACATCAGTAAGGGTCCATGGTAGAAACAGGTCACAGCCTGGTATGTGTCCTCCCACCACCAGAAGCCACGTCTGGTTAATGGGACACTGTCTAGGAAATGTCAGGCTCCCAGAAGTAGCTGGGAAACTCATGGGAGAAGGACTCAGTGCTGGAACAGGAAGACACCTGCCTGTACAGTTTGCTCAAAGGCTCACAAGGGACCACCACGTGAGCTACGGAAACGGCACAATGCCCACCCACCCTCCAGCCACACTCACAGAAGTACCTGGGGATTTTAGACTTTACATTCCTTATTTTGAGTTCAGTAACCTGCAATAAATTAACATCATATATACTTTGCAATATAGAGAAATTTAATTTTTGAATGCAGTTGAAATAAAACTAGTCCTGCTGACTAGTCAAGAATATTGCACAACTCTGGCCAAGCTGGAGCTAAAGCTATCAACTGGCAGGCTGATGCCAGCATGCTCACTGATCTGTCATATGATGCCAAATAGGAAAGATAATGGCTGAGTTCTTCCTACCTTTCTCGTAATAGAAGCACTTGTTTCACTTTTTCTCCTTTATTTGGCTACTGATTTACCTCTATTTATTTGTAAGGAAGACTATAATAAAATATAATCCAAGGATTATTTTGGCCAGTATTTTACAGTTTCCTTTATGAAATAAAACCCTTCACCAACTGCTTTATCAGATCTTCTTTGCCTTAAAATTAGTTTACTTGCACCACTGTCATCAAGATATCTACTTTTCTTTTCACAGACAATACATTATTCATTCTGGGGGTTAAAAAAAAATATAAACCCCTGACTTCATTTAATCAAAGCAAAGAGAAAGTTGAACTATTATGTCAGTTTCTAAGGCATTTACTAGTACTAACTGGAGGTCCAAAGTGATTTCATGTCTTTTGACAATGATCTTTGTGGAGATCATAGAGGGCAATTCTTAAAATCACTTTTATTTTCATATGTATCTTTACTGCAGTTTATTTTTACAGGCACAGCATTTTATAAAGGAACTTGAATTTGATTAAATAGCATGAAAGACATTTATGCATTATTTCAAGGGAAAGAGAAAAAAACAGTAGTTGCCTTGAAAGGTTCTGTGAGCGATTTACTGATTTCCTTTCTTACATTCTCAGTCCCACTTGGAAGTTTTCCTCCTCATATATCTGGACCCCTCACTGTCGACTGCTTCATAGAGGTCCTTTTTATTCTCTGCTGTTGCATGCAAATAACCAAGGTAGGCCACACAGAGGCTAATGGCTACCAGTCCAAATGCCATCACAGGTTTGTTCTGACAAGAAAAAAATGTGGTAAATGTTTTTAGTCAAAACACTTTCCATTAAACTCAAACATTACATTCTTCTATTTCAGCTTAGAAACTGAACAGTACACTATTGTGACATCTGCAAGAAATCATCACTACCTTCTTGCAGACTGAATTTTCTGACAGCAAAAGTAATTCCCTTTGAAAAAAAAAGATTCTTTCTGGAGATGGAACAGCACATTGCCCAGTACTCTGTATTTTGCTGGTTGGAAATGCTGACTGAGCATGAATGAACCAGACAAAACCAATTACTGAAGGTCTCCACTACAAACTCTTAACAGAATTCATCTGGATATACTACTGGGACAATGCACTCTGGTCTTGATTGATTGCAATCCTCTAAACCACACTTTGTATTCTTACCATAAAATCTACTTTTATTATATTAAATCTATACTTACTATATGCACAAATTTTCCCTCATTGCTGGGTTCTGCAAATGCAAATAAAACCTGAGTATCATCAACTTACTTATAAAAGCAAGGAAAATCCAAAATATTGAAAAGCTAACAAAAATCACCTAATTTCATACCAAGAAAGTTTGCATTCTATGATTTGTTCCCTTTTAAATATTAAAAAAACCTCCTGTTTTTATTACTTAATAACAATATTACTTAACCTGTCAAATTACATGGGTAATATGCCTCTAAACAGGTCTTTCTGAAAGCAACTTGGCTAGGTACAAAAGAATCAGACAATATAACAATGAAATAAAGCTGCAATAAGCAATGTAATGTTCTGCGCTCTCAATAATCAAGAGTGGAAAAAAGTAAAAATATTTTTAGTAACATTTCTAAGTGATTTGCATAACAAGAGATGGTTAGATAATGCCCAGAGAATTGTAATGATCACTTTAAAGCAACTGTATCTCTTCAAGCATATTTGTTTTCTCTCAGAACGACTGTCTTACAGGTTTAATGAAAAGCTCTGGGTTCACAGCTCGGAAAAGCATAGTTGTCTGAACACTCCTCAGTCCTGGTTTTCTCTCTTTGGGTGTTTCATTTTCATTTAGAGGTTTGGTGGAAGACATGTTACTTAATGTTGAGTATTTCCTAGAAGCAGAATGAAAAAGAGGTGTAACTTCTGTAAAAAAAATGGAAGAGCTGCATTCACTGAATGCAAATTCACCCTCAATTTGTCTTACAGCACCAATTTTAGCTGGTGTAAATATTACTGATCACCTCTGGTGTCACCTAACATTCCCAGCTTACACAGACTGATTTTCAATCTTGCTAATTTTCTGCATCCTAAAATTAACTGGAGGAAATTCACATCTTCATACAGCAAATCTAAACCTCTTGATGATGGGCTTAGGGTTTTTCACTTGCCTTTGGCTAATGCTTTAGCTACCGGTGGGCCAAACAGCATCAGTCTTCAGACCACTGGCTAAAAAGACAATCCTAGGAAAAAAATTTATTTTTTAAAAACTTCTACATGACAGGCCAGCCCAGCACCACTGTAGTGCAGTCACTTTAGCCACTCACCCCAGCAGGCCCAGCACTCAGGTCTCACTTTGGCACTCACTGGGCACATTGCAAATGCTGTGGGTTCAAGGCGAAAGAGGGGAAATTTAAGCTACTAAGAATACGCGAGAAATTCTTTATTCTGGAGGTGGTGAGGCATTGGAACAGGTTGCCCAGAGGAGCTGTGGATGCCCCATCCCTGGAAGTGTTCAAGGCCAGGCTGGATGGGGCTTAAGAGCACCCTAGTCTTGTGGAAGGTGTCCCTGTCCCTGGCAGGGGCGTTGGAACGAGATGATTTTTAAGGTCCTTTCAAACCCAAACCTTTCTATGAGCACCCGAGCAAAGGCGGAAAAACACGCCCTTGGCTACCCTTGATTACTGAGGGACAGAAGAGACACGGCGCTGGGAAGGGAAGGGCAGCGCAAGGGCAGTCGCACAACCCCATTCCGGGCGGCGAGGGGCTCCTGGCGCCGCCACTGGGATGAAGGGGGCAGTTTGCCCCGGTTTGGAAGAGCCCAGTGGGAACTCCCGGGACACCGGGGACTCCCG
>WBNO01005277.1:0-28264 GCA_013400575.1 Peucedramus taeniatus | reverse complement strand
AAAGGAAAGGAAAGGAAGAAAAAAAGAAAAGTAAAAGAATTTTACTTACTTATTAAATCAACAACATTGTCAATTCAATAGAAAATTGAAATTAACCAAATAAGTAAACTATAAAAAACAAGAAACAAAGAACAGCCTTGCAATGACCCAAAGAATATGAGGATTGCAGTCATTTCTTGAATACTGTATAAGAAAGTAAGAGTAAAGCTATAAAAAAGTTAGACACTGCATATTTAGATTTTTTTTCCTGGTATGGTAAGATTACTACTATTAAACAAACAAAAAACCCAAAAACAAACCAGAGAAGAAGCCAGATATTATTCTTATCCTGGGATGTCAACATCCCTGTGCCAGGTGTCCTTCATTCCATCCAGATCAGAATTAGGAGGATCCCTTTGCACCTTCACTTGGCATTTGTTCATTCAAGAGGTCACCTAAGGGCTTCAGTGTGCTCATTCCATTGACAGCTTGAATAAGAAGGACTCTGCTACAAACCAAGGCCTCAGGAATAACTAGTTAGGGGAGTGAGTTATTCCACCCTGGGCTGCTGTGCCACCACTACAATACTATCTCCAGCACCATCATCACAGGAACTTAGCCACACATTCTTCACCCTGCAGGTGAACTGATTACACCAGACCCCAGTCAAAAGCAACATCTAAATCACAGTACATATTTTTGTACTTTAACAGAAGTCAAGTAACAGATAAATTTCAAAATGCATTTCAAGCTAAAACTGCAGTGGGATCTTAACAGTGAAGTCTTAAGGGTATGAGTCTATAAATAATAAATCAAAATGAAGAATGCTGAGGCAGTCTATTCCAAAAGGAGTTGATCTTCAGCTCCATGAAGCACAGTAGATTTTAATTCTATGACAAAATAGGCAGCCTGAAGTCTCAGTCTTATCATAGAACATATGAGTAGGTCAGGTACCACCACTGGAAGCCAGGCTTGAGTCCAGGAGACAGAGACATGTCAAGGTGTACAGCCCAGCTTCTAGGAAGAGGAAAAAAGCACAACAACGTCATTGTGTGTGTTGCAACTTTTAGTAGATCATGGAATGCATCCTGGCACATGAGAACTTTTTGCTGATGAAACTGGTTATCATTTCCATCACAACCTATTAACCATCTTGTTCTGGTGACATCACAGGAAGCTGAGTGACAATGCATAAACGTGCCACTGCTCTTTTGATATGGAAATTATCTGTTGCCTTCCAAGGATAAAATCAGATTGACTGGGGAGGAGGGGCAACTGAGCATTTAATTACAGTGTAAAATAAAATAATACTCCAGCACAGGTAATAACATATTTTGTGTCCCTAGAGTGTTATCTGAGCTGTTTCAATGATTTTTTTTTTCCCTCTCTTATTTCCCTAAGTGAAAAATAGCATTTTAGAATTTCCAGACCACACCTGAAATGTAAAGATCTTGAAAAAACCTCAGGCAATCCCTCCCTCTCAGATTTGTCTGATATTTATTGAAGTAATAAAAAAAAGTATTTAGTTTGCTGGATTCTTTTCTTTTAGAAATAAACAAAAACAACAATTTGAAATGAAAACTTAAAAGCCTATGTTTTGTAGCAAGTAAAATTTAAGTGTACTGAGTTTTCCTTTTGTTTCCACCCCCAGAACTGCTTAGCAAATTTCTCTCAAATTCATAAATCCTAAAGAAGTTTTTTAAAGTTAATTACTACTTCTCTGCATGTATTATCAGTAGTTATTGAACATAAAAATACCGGATTTGTACATGCAGACTAGGTGCTCATCTAGTTTCATTTTGGTTTTTCAGCCTGCATTTCTCCTCTACCATTTAATGATGTTGGATTTCTGATTCCAGTCAGACTCCAATATTAACTATATATTGTTAATATTATTCTTTCTTTTTTCTTCTTCGTAAGCTGGTCTTGAGGCAATTTCTGCATTATTTCTCAAAAGTATATATCTAGATTGCATTAAAAGAGTTTACTGAGTTCCCCAAATAGCTATCATCTGCACAGAAAAAATTCTGACACCTTAGAGTAGCCTAAAGGCTGAAGATGAAGTTCTGACATTAAAAAATGGTGTATCTTTTTGGCTCAGGACAGTACTTTACTGTAAAGGAGTTCTTGGTTGTTAATACAAACACAGGCCTGGTTTTAAGGTAGTATTTATTTATGACATTTTTTATATCAAGGCTCTCTAAACTTCGCCTGTAATATACTCTACCATGATTTCACATAAAACTGTCTACCAGAAGGGATTGACATTAGTTATGAGAGTGAGTAGCTGCAGCTCTTTAGACATATAACTACTGTGCCATTTTGATGTAATTCAGTTTAAATTTCAAACATTTCTATTTAACATAATCAAGTGGTATGAAATCTTCTTTTAAAATGGCAAGTATACAGTACCAGCTCAATTGGCACTTAGCAACGGTCCTTTTGCAATATGCACAATAGCTTCCAGCAGGGAGTTTTTTAAGGACCATCCTTTGAGAGCACAAACTCACACACGTACAATCAGGACACATCAAGGTTCTATCTCCAGCTCCCCTTGAGATGTTATTTAGCTAATGCACAAATGTTACAGCTAAGCTGTTAGCCTGAAAAATAGAACAAGCAGTTGTGTGCAGGTACAACCATTTCTTTCTTCATTCCAGGATATCTTCATATTAGAATTTCACATAAAGTAACACCTAGAAAGGTGCAGTATGTGATTCTTACTCAATAGGTGGATTCCCACTTTTAAATGCATGGCAGATGCCAAATGCCCCTTCTTGAATCCTGTATTACGTAGTGGCAAAGCACCTTTGAGTGGGTATACTGCAGTCATTACTGGGCATCCTCTAGTTAGAGTATTCTGGAAGGATAAAGCTGCTCTCACCAGTAAATACTGCTGTGTGTATAGCTTTTCTGTATCCAGTGAAAAGAAAAGATCTGGCCCTGCAGCTAGCTTTCCTCGAGAGAGTCAAATCCTGGCAAACAAGCCCCTTGTTTCAACAGGAAGCCTCCCATACTTATTGGTTGTCTTCCAAAAACTGTGCTGAACCATATAATAAGTTCAAATTTCATTAAGCCCGGGAGCAGAGGGAGTTTCTAGCATGCTGCTAAAATCATGGCATAATGCTCTGAACCAGATGATTGCATTATAATCTCATTCCAGTTGGGATCTTCTTTTCCTAATAGAAGGCTTTTACATTGAAGATAGGAAAGTAAGAGGGATTCCAACACTGAAGTCTGCAATGCAGTTACTAAATACATTGCTTAGATGTTTTGCACATGGAAAGAGATGATGACATTAATATTACTGCAGTAATGCTGTCTCGAGTGCAAGACTTCAGAACTGGCTGGAATCCTGTTCATATGGAAAGCTGCACCAGCAACACAGCCACATGATGAAAGCACAAAAGGTTATGTTTGCCTGATGACAAACTTTTTTTTTCCAAAGTAATGAGAAATATGATGCTTAGTCAAATTTTTTATATCATATGCATCTCAAAATAAAATACAGTTACAGAAAGAAAGCAAAAGTGGGCATAAGTTTTAGATAATATGAACCTATATAAGGGGAGAACATTGCTGTTGTACACATAGGAAAATTAATTAGCAATGTAATAGACTATAAAAAGATGCTATTCGTTAGTGCCTGACCATGAAATCTGTGGAAAAGCCTTAAAATCAATGAGAGCAGGAATAAATTTTTTGTTTGTTTTAAATTATAATGAAAAAATGTAGATATGAGTTAATGAAAAGAACTTGTGAAATCATGTTGTATTTTTACTGTTTGATCAGAGCATAAAAATACTCTTTTTTTCCAGTCAAAACGTTCACTTTGATGCATTATTAGAAGTGGTTTGCTTTATTCAATTTGAAGAAACATTACAAATTTAAATATAGTTTTGTTTAAAAAAGAGATCTTAAAAAATTCTCTAAGCAAAACTGAATATCTTAACTGAATAACTAATAAATATCAAATTTTTTTAAACCTGCAGGAGCCACTGAAACTTTCATTGTTTCAGTTTTGAATACAAGTAATACATATTGTCTAAATTTTTCGGTTCAGACAGTGAATTAAAGGATCAGTGATGTGCATTTCTCTGACTGTAAGTGCTATTATAAGCTTCAGTTGGATTAGGATCCTTCTCTTAATCCAGTCTATTAATAAGGCCTATGTTCTAAATCTGCATGATTTGCCTGCTGAAGAACAAAGAAGGTGCTTTTTTTTTTTTTTTTCTTTTTAATTCAAATGAAACTATTAGACACTCCAGGGATTGGTGATAGTCTAGAATATTTCAGGTTGGCCCATTCTGACTATTCAGTCAGAGGAACAGCTGACATTAGAGACAATTTTTCGTATGGACATCTTGAGACCCACAGGAAACTTTGATCTTCTTAATTCCCAGGTTCTGGTCTGAAGTATAGTGCTGGACCATGATGTTAACATATTAGGTCCCCAGAGTCAGATAATTTATAAAGGTTCTTTGAAAGATGGATGATGAGAGTACACAGTAGCCTGTGAGAGGTTTTGATGGTTGGTGGTGGCACACTGGCCACACCAGTTTGGGAATGGTTGTCCCTCCCCACAGGTGATGTGTGTAAGGCACAGCAAAGAGCAAGACTGACACGCTGTGCTGCAAGAGCAGAAAACTGTTTTTAAAATTCTGGTAAGTGTTTTCTTTTGGCCACTCTGGTTGCCTAGGTAAAGTGAAACTGGTAAAGTCTGCTGGAGAATTTACTTGTCTCAAGGTCCAATATCTAGTTTTCATTGTTTGTCTACGGGGTGGTGGAGGTTTTTTTGCTTAAAAATCCTAAGTGCTTTAGTCTACAAAAACTGGTGAAAAGTAGCAGACTGTCCCTTTTTGTTTTTTAACAGAATAATTTTATAATTGCAGCTGGTAAAGAAAATACTATATAACTAGCTCCAAACAATTTTTTTGGCTATTGTACAGAAAAGGACTTACTAATCTTAAACTATTAAAAAAATCATCTGGGCAGACAAACTTGCCTGCCAAGTTTTAGGTGGCTAGGATCCAGAGTGGCTGAGACATTAAATGTGAAAACTAAGTTTCACATTTAATGTGAAACTTGAAATGCCAAACTACAACAACAGGCCCCTGATGCTATAACTTTTAAGAGAACTAAGTGGTGTAATATTGTGCATAATTATTTCACTCATGAGCAAAAGACCTATTACTCATTAGGAGAGTTGTAAGTTATAAGGATATTTCTTGAGAAACATATGCCAATCATTTGATCAAATAAGACTGTGCTTTGCAGTTATATGTTACCATTTTTTTTTATTTGCTGGCTAGTGCAAATCAACAGATTTTGAAAGTCTATTGGTTGTGGCCTCAAGAGGTACTTCATAAACTTTTATTTCTTAACATTAAATCCATTAGGGTATCACAGGCTAAATAAAAATTATCTTATCCTATTGTTTTTTTCTTTATTTCTCTCTTTATCTTGCTTATATGTAGTACAGTACCTGGCAGAGTACCAAGGGCTAAAACTCAGCTTTCTCTGATGTTGATGTACTAGCAGCTTAAACAGCAGTTTTCCTGCCAATTTAAACTTTTACTTTTTAATGAAGAATTTAAACCAGAAAAGCTAAGCATTCCTTGGGCTTGCTCTTTAGTAGGAAGTAAGTTTGAATTGGCACTGTGATTACTAAAGCTCTTCTTTCAAATCTTATTGAACCAAAACTAAACATTCTGTTTAAATCCTTGTAGTCATCTAAGAACATAGAATACCAAAAGACCAATAAACAAAATTTTAAAAAAAATCTAAACAAATATATTTTACAACTTGGATTTTAGAGAAACAAGCTGCTCTTTCTTTTCTTATTTATTAATTTTAAGTAAAATCAATCAGCCCTACCTCATAAGAGATATTTCTCCTTTGTGGGAGATCTCAAATTTCTCTCAAAATATACAGCTACATAAAATATACACAGAACATTTTATTCCTATACCTGCACCACCACAGGAAGATTATTTCCAGCCTCTGAAATAACTTTGCAGACTTCTGGGGTTTCTGTATATTTTATGTTGATGGGGTCCAGAAGAAGGTTTGCTTGTTTCTAATACATCTCCATGAGCTGGCTTTGTTTACTGCTCTCAGAAGGGGAAGAGAAGGCACAAGAAACTTTGTAAAGCTCTGGAGCAACATGTGAGGAAACTTGCCTTCATTCTTCTCACTTTCCATATAAACTGAGCTTTCTGTGCATGGGTTTGGACCAAATGAAACAGTCTGTGGGTCAGGACTATCATGTAAAGTTTGGATCTTTCAGATGCTTGTTTAAGTTGCTGACATCTATATGACTAATTCTGAATCCTTTACAGAAGCTGTAGTGTTATCTGGCCGTGGATCAGTTATGGTTTTGCCTACTGCAAATGAGCTGTCTTAGCTAGTAAACAACTTGGTCCAGCTAATGCAGAAGCAGATGTCTGAGGCTGTGATTATCTTGAGGCCCTGGGCTTTATCGTGTTACAGACAGCAGCAGGAGGCAAAGTGCCTCCAACAGGAGATAGATTTAGATACTCCAGTACCTTGAGAATCTGGTCTGTTCAAGCTCTTAAGGCTCAAATTTTAGCACATGTTTATATACTTAACTAGCTTTGATGATGCTATTCATATCACCTAAGAACAGACTTATTTTCAAAGCGAGTGAATTTTATAACACTCATTTCTTTATGTTACAGGGATCAGCGCTTCAAACAAGGTGGCATTCTTGCTCAACTCTTTGTTTCCCTTCTATGAGATGATGAACTAGGGATATGCTGACACTGAAATCATGTCTACAAAGTGTTTGTTTAGGAACAAGGCTGAAGAAAATGTAAAAATATTATTAGATTATGTTTATTTTTTCCTGATTTTTTAAAATTATTTTTAATACCTCTGGCAGTGAAGATTCAACAGTGTTGTTGATGGTTCCACACACCTTTTTGTGGGGAGATTTGTAGTTCATAAAAATTTAAAAAAAAAAAAAAAAAAAAAAAAGAGGGGATAACTGTTCTTGAGGATGGTGAATGGTGTGGGGGAGGTGGATATGAGGAGCATCTGAGGTCATTTGGCTTGTTCAGCCTGGAGGAGACTGAGGGATGAATCTACAGCTTCCTTTGGCTTGAAAACAGATAGGAGGCAAGGAGGCACTGGTTTGTTCTCTCCAGTGACCAGTGACAGGACTTGAGGAAAGGACATGAAACTGTATCAGTGGAGGTTTAGGTTGGCTATTAAGAAAATGTTCTTCTCCCAGAGGGTGGCTGAGCACTGGAACAGTCACTCCAGGGAAGTGGTCACAGCACCAAGCCTGATGGAGTTCAAGAAGTGTTTGGACAACACTCTCAGATACATGGTGGGATTATTAGAGTTGTGCAGGGCCAGGAGTTGGACTCTGTGATCCTATTGGGTCCTTTCCAGATATTCAATCATTCTGTGATTCACTGATGACTGCAAGATAACTGCAGCAACATCTAAGCCAACCCAGACAATCACACATACGTCCCTCAGAGCTCAGTCTTCACTGGAGCCATATCTCCTAATTAACATCTGCAGTGATTACCAGATATTCTGACTTAAATTGGATAAAGGCTGATTTTCAAATCCTGTATTATTATCGAACACTTCCTATGTTGAAATGGTTGTTTGGACAGGCTTCAGAAATCAAAGCATTGTGTAGCATTAGGTACATTTCTTTATGTTCCAAGAAAACAGAGCCTCTTGAGCTTCATGAGATGGAGTGAAACTGGCTTAGTGAGACAGAATCTGAGTTTTGACTAGCTGTCATGAGAGTCAAACACAGCGAATCACCTGAGGAAGAGCTGGAGAATTTGATGCAAATAGTTTCTTTGAAGAACGTATAAATAGAGCTTTATGCAGTGTATGTTCTCTGAAGAGCTAGGAGGTTCTCTTCCCTTCTGATTTACCATGGTATTAGGAGCACTAAGAGTCTTTTTCAGGGGAAGAACAGAGCATTTGCATTTTTCGGAATGAACACTCAGCACAATCAGCACTTGAGAATGAAGATGAACGCTCCAAACTACAAAAGTGCCCTCACAGAACATGACTCTACATATAGAACCCTGAGATCTACATTAATATGTAACTTGATAAAATCAGGTATCTATGCAGGTATATGCAGGAATGTATAGCTACTCTGCAAAGAACTGCTTCTCTGCTTAAGTCCTGCATTGAAATTTCATTTTACCTGTGAATGAATTAAGCACAAGACTGATCACACAATGTGGACTATGAACTTGATGTTCAAAGCCAAGATGAAGAGCACTAGAGCAAGTTGAAATATTTTCTGAAGCATTTTTGTCAGCCAAACCCTGTAATAGACTTACAGTAATATACTTACAGACTTACACCCCAAGGGAATAACCATTTCATACTTAAAATCATAACAGAAAGAGAAAAAAATGTAGTAAGAACATTTCTGTATTAAAGTAATTTCATTGCTGTATAATTTTCTAACCAAACTGACATCCAAAGTCTTCCAAGATAACCATGTCTCTAAAATGGCTTTTCTTCTGAAATTTTCATCTGTATCTAACCTGTGGCACTGTAAAGAAAAAGAGAACACAGCTGCCATTTGAGGGTTCACACCCCTTATCATGAATTACATTGACACCTGTGGCTAGCCTGGCTGTTTCCCCACTAATCCATGAAAAAACTAAGCTTGGCCAACCTTCTGCTCATTATGGTTTGTTCCCTCTACCTTTTCCATGCTGGCTTAAAATTCCTGACTGATGTAAAAATAATCTGGAGAAGCCTGGGTTCCTCACAAATCTGCATGGGAGTAAAGAAAAGGGGCAAGGAGGGAATGGCAAACCAACCACAAATACTGTTGTCTATGGCTATAGATCCATAGAGCAGGTGGCTTATGCTGTGGATGCCTTTGTGTGTCCTCATGCAGATGATTTGGTAGCACATGACTAAACCTTGAGGGCAGATGCATGACTCCAGAGACATTTCCTCAGTTTATGGAGTGAGGGAAAAAAGCAGAAATTATATTTCAGACCATATTAGATATTTCTGAAATACTTGATGGTACATATACTGTGTGTTTAGTACATGCATTATGCCTCAAAGTATTCATGCATGTATATTTACTTTTATAATTTATAGACCGGTTACAACACCAAGCTCTCTTCCAGATGTCAAGAATAAAACTATATTTCACAGCTACTTTTACAACTGATAGTAAATCTTGCAGATGGTATGAGTACTGAGAAAGTTATCTGACCTTGAGCAAGAAGAAAACCCCACTGGAAGACTTCTATCTCAGAAATAATTAAGGTGTGCCTGCAAATGGTTGCTTATTTGCAGCCAGAGATTTTGGTTCTGCACTATTTTCCTTTTTAATATGAAAGATGCATGCTTAACCCAAAAATCTCAAAGCCAAAAATACTTTCTTTCAAAACCAATTAACCAAGGTGCAAGGCTGGCCGTTTTTGGAAAGTTTCATGGTAGTTCTCCAAGAAATGTGCACATCGACATTAAACAGGCACATCTTAATAAAAGACAGTCATCAGGAGAAACACCAGTATTGTATTATGCAGCTTGCATTATATCGTATGCTTGTGTTGCCCAAAAGGAGCCATGGCTCTTTCACTTGTCCCAATGACACTTTAAGGAGACAGAAGACTGCCAGTAAAAAAGAAACCAGTTAGAAATAGCAGAAACCAAATTTTAGGAATAAAGTTAGGAGAAACCACCAAAATCACTTATGGTGTTTAGCCCACACCATACAAGGAGTTTTTCCAAGACTATGTTATGGTGTCAATGAATAATTGTAAATATTAAAGAGACATGGATATAGTGAAAATGGTTTTGGAAACTTTTCCTTGTATTGCAGCTCATGTTTGGGGGATTTTCTGAGCAGAAGGCAGTAGGTACACCACTATGGTTAACAGATTTCATGGTCATTCATTTCAAGAGTTTCAACCATTCATTGAATAAGTTAATATTTCTTGTGGTCTTTTATACTTCCACTTGATTTCTTCAATTCTTGTCATACAATTCGTGGTCATCAATGGCTCTGTATTAGCTTTCACTGTGCCATTTGTGACATGGAGTACCCTCTTCCTCCGCAACTGCTCTTTTCTGGCCTGCTTCCACTATATGGAATTGTTCCATACCTGTAGGCACCATCATCACCTTTTATGTAACTATTCTTGTCCTGTTTTAGCCTTTTTGGGGCAAGGCTGCACACACTCTAGATAAAATAATTACAGATTTATACAGTGGCATAAAGATAATGTTTTCTGAACGTCATGAAAAAAGGTAAAACACTGATTCACCCTCTGTGGAGCAAAAAAGAACTATTTCCACAGATAGAAATACTCATGATAATCTCTCCTTCCAAAATATCAGTAAGTAGAAAACCTTACTATAAAGAAGAATATACATCTGTTAAAAGAAAAAAAACCCAGACATCAAAAGCAATATACAATCCTACAGTGAAACTATAGGAAAAGTTGTGATATAAACCCTCAAATATTCCTAAAATCACATAACTTCACATCCATTTCTCAAAATTTCCATAAGAGCAACATGGGCTCTGATGCCAAACATTTACATTCATCTTCCATCAAATTCAATAGCTTATGCTTAGCAGTAAATTCATGAGAGTTTCAAGCATTCAACCTCTGGAAAATTTTTGGCCAATTCTAGAACTTAACCCTGAAAACGGTAAAGTGTGCAAATGAATCCCTTTAAAGGAAGTTTTCAAGCATCTAAAGGCAACCATATGTGTCTCTGTACTAATGTCAATGCAATGTTTCTATAATCCACTGTTTAGCTACAGACACTAGCTCTGAAATGGTGATGTAAGCTAAAACCCTATAATGCTCTTATTCAGGGATAGAAAATATTCAATAAACTGAGCTTTCCAAAATATCAAGGGGACAATGTATTCTTCCTAGAAATCAAAAATTATATTTTTCATACAATAATAAGGAGAAATAAGTATGGTGCAAAACAACTGAGTCCAAAGATACTTTCCTGTCATCTCAGTGACTTCCCAATCCACTAGAGCTTTATTGTCACGTTTATTGTGATGTCACAGGATTCTCTGGGTGTGTGACCTTACTGGTATGTACTGCCCACGGCTACCTGTGCTGCTCTCTTCCTTTCTCTTTATCCCCAATGCTAAGACTAACTTTCAACAATAAAATGAACTATTTTGATTTATGACAAAAAGGTTAGTTAGAAAAGTCAGATACTAGATTGTTCAGTGGAACCTTTATCCTTTGATTATTCAGTTGGCTGAGCATAAGCATTTTGATTCACTTTATTCCAATTTAACTCTCCATTGCAGCTGACCCAAAAGCTGACTTTTGCTATGCTTTGTATCCCTAGGAAAACAAAAAATATAGTGATACTTGTTAAAAACTGCACAATATATGTTTCAAGCTTTTGGCTTAGCAGAAATGAGAACTAGAACAAAATTAATGTAAATATATAAAGGCTTGATATATTCTCTTTCTGAAAACCAGTGATAATTTTTTTTTACTGCCACTTTAAATAAATTTGATCATTTCTGCAATATAGCAGACATGCACTATTCTGAAAATTTGTATTAGCTTAATAATATTGCTTGTAAAGTAGTTGCATTATAATATTAGACCTGAATCATTGCTCTTTAGAACAATGTCTTAATTTCCCTCTGTCTGTATTTTTTCTTTCATTTTATATTGTATGCTTTCTGTTGTGCTTTATAAGCAGTTACTATTATATATTGTCAAGTAAACAAAAAGAAAAATGGCCTAGATACCCTCTTATTGTGTCTTTTATAATCTCCACACTGCCTAATTTTTATAACCAGTACAACTGAACAGAGTTTCTGCAAATTATCCAAAGTTTCAAACATAAACACACTCTGAAATCCAGTCCTCATGCATAGCACATTTTAATGCTTTACATCCTTGTTTCTATATTTTATGAGCTGGTCCAAAATCTGGATCTCTAAAAATATCCCAAACTTTTGTTGGTTTCGAAAAAGTCCTGTAAATTTGAGGTACAGTCTGGGTTTTAATACCCATTTTTAAATTTACATCAGTTCTGAGATTTTATAATGTATGTGTGCAAAAGAGACAAAGAAAGGGAAAACGCATGCACAAGAGAGTCTAGCTTGGCAGACATTCCATATTCTGTTGTTACATGTTTTGCAGGAGAGCAGTCAGTAAGATTACCCGCATTATAAACTTTCCTGAACATACAGTATATTGTAGTAAATTTTTGTATTTTTCATAATCCTAGTATGGTGTTACATAGTGCACAATAGCTATGGGTTGATTTCCCATACAAATCCTTTATTCCTGAATGCCCAACATCTGTCCAATCACCCTGATACCTAGTGTGCAATAGATTGAAAGGACAAGTTTCCCTGCATGGTTCCAAGTTAAGGCTAAAATGATCAAAACCTCAACTTTTAACTTGACCACCTCATTCTCTTGAACTTGTGCCCTGCACAACCACAACAGTGGAGAGGGGGAAGGGCACCAGGGCTCCATGTATCACTTTTTTATTTTCTGTTCCTCTTGTCCCTCAGTTCCTTGCAAACAGATGTCTCTCTTCCCCATTACCAGCCTCCTTAGTTTCACATCTGAAGTAATAAGTATATATACTGTGTAATTTAGGGTAGCTTTCACATCTGGGGTACCCAGAGAAGGAGCAGGAAGATGCAGGTGGACGGAGAAATTACATGTCTTGGTGGGGCAAGCAAGTCTTTCCCATATTGGCCTCTTATGATAAAGAGATGTGGTGACACAAGGATTAGAGACGGAAGAAGCATCTGCATTCGTGCACATTTAGGTACATAGTGGGCAAGTAAGTGTTATATTGAATACTGGATATATAGAATTTCAGTGTTGCCTGTATGCATTCTTTCCAGTCTACATTTCTGTTTTCCACAGGGTTTGTAAATTACATTCACAACGTTTTTCCAGATAAAGATCATAAAATGAGCAAATCTTTTTTTTCATGTTCTTGCTTTTTTCTTGTTTTATCCAAAGCAGAGACAACTAAATATTCCTTTTGCCCAGAGGAACTTATCGAACACAGTGAGGCTAATGGCAGTGTGATGATTTCAGATGCATTTCTCACAGCTTCACTCAGGAGTACCAGGAACATTCCCATATAGTTTTCTCTAACGCGCATGTTGTGAGCAGTTTTGAGAACGTGACATTGTCATAAAGTACTATGAAAAGAGGAAATGGGTGGGTGGTATCCTGCCTGCCTTTGCCATGTGTGAGTGTCTTGCTTCCTTTGTCTTTGTCTGACACATCTCAGCCTCTGTCTGTAGCGGTTTGGTTGGATTTTTCTGTCTTCCCCTGTTTCCATCAGAGCCCCAGTACTGCAGATGGTATTGTGTCAATAAGCAAGCACTTTGGTGCAAAATTACTCAATCATTAGAAGGGATGTGTGGCAGTGAAGATATTCTAGCTTTTACATTTTTTATCACACTAGGGCTATTTTTTCCTTCTTTTCCACTCTTATTATTAACCTTTTTATAGAAAATTGGCTTACCAAGAATTTATGAATTAGCAAGTCTATTATAATGATGAATGGTAATTACAATTTAAATCCTGAGTCATTCATCAGCTTGTTCACCATATGTCAGGTGATACAAGAGTGCATGAATACTTGTCTAGTGAGTATTTCTCAAATGATTGTTATATTTGCCTGAACTTTGGACTTGAATGCCAAATACTAGGTGAATAAAAGTTAAAATTATAAAAAAGAAAAAAATTACATTTAATAGAAGCAGAGGGGGAGAGACATCACAATAAGAGGCAGTGCTGCTAGTGACACCTATTAGCATTAGACAATTATTAACACATTTTTTATAATTCAGCAAGAATAAATGTGGATTTGAGCTTTTCTGAACATACACGGAGAAGTTCATAATTGCAAATGAAATTCTTATATAAGATTCCTGGGTAAGGAATAATTTTTAAAAAGAAAAAAGTCAGGTTTGGGAAAGAGCTTACCAATTGGCCTAGCTAGCCCAGTCAAGCCTGAAGTTGCTTGGGAATTTCTGCCCTCATCAGATGCTTCTTTATGAGTGTGAAGGCAGGTACTGGTTTCTGCAAGGATCCCAGAGAATGGGTATCTATATAGCCAAACCAGTTGACTTCATTTGATCCTATCAGTCTCCTTCCTTGATGATCCTTAATAATGGAGGAAAAAAATTGAAAGGACACAAGAGCTGCACTGTCATTCAGCCCCCAAATCCAACCTGAGGTCTGCTAATGGGGTGGTGTGGGGACCATTTCACTTCATATGTCAGTGCCAGACATCCCAGGGGTGCAAATTCAAGATTTCTGTCTCCAGACTTCTCAGTGCATCTTCTCACAAAAGAGAAAACAATACAAAGATATACTCTGGGTCCCCCCCCCCAAAAAAAATCATGTTTTTAAATATGAGTGAAATTAGAGTAACAGGAATGGGTGCAAATTATACGTCAAGTGATAAAGACTCTAAGGACAAAGTTAACGTTCATGATTATCACTTAATCTCTTTCTTTTCATTTTGACGTACTATATCTCTCTTAGGTTTAACAGCTCATAAATTGAAGCCAACTTTCAGAATGATCATTTAATTCTTGAAATGTAACCATAGACTAGGAAGAAAATACTAAGATATTAATCCTGGTAGCTGACAGCAAATGCTAGACCTAGAAGCCTAATGGTGCTAGGCTGAATGGAACATACCAAGTCTGTTACCCTAAAAAAATACAGTCTCTGTCTCTGTGCAGGTTGGAAGTGTTCTTTTGCTGTAAGTATCTGAACACAGGCAAAAATAATAAAAAAAAACAACCAGTTTTAAAATGAGTAATCTTGCAGAGCTAAATTGAGACCGTCGTGTTCAGCTTATCTAGCTGTGGAAAACAAAAAAACAAACCAGAAATCTTGTTTTAATCAAAGGTCTGTTGTTCTATCAACACTCCGTTTTCTTCATTGTGCTAAAATTGTCATTCTGCTTTACATTAATATTGCCTCCACTTCTGAAAAAAATTAAATTTTTTATTGCTGTTCTGAAACTATTTGTATGCAGGGAAATGTTGTTAAAGTTTGGAAAGAAAAGAAAGAACCACAGAATTTCCTGTTGGATCCTCTTACCTTTGGATCAAACCATGACTAATGGATGACAATCCTTCATTCAGCTCACTACACAAATTGGGAAAGGTGTCCACCCAGAGGTAGAATTCACTGCCAGCCTATATCCTAGAGTGAGAGGCTTTGTGTACTTTAAATTTAAGTAGAATCAGGTGCTGTACATTATAATTAGAGATGCTTTGTTTATTAATGGACCAAATTAGATAGAATTTTTTAAAATTGTGTTTTGCATCAATGATAAGATGCTTTTAGTTTAGATGCCCTTGGTTCAGTTACTTGTGGAAATTACAGAGGGCAACAACATGGAAGCCTAGGGAAGAGGACTAGGGACAAAATTAATCTGCAGTCTAAGAGGAAGAAAAATGAAGGAGGGAACATGGTAGAAATTTATTAAGGGGTAAGTTCTGAATAAAAGTAATCACCAAAAGCCATATATCTCTAGGAGGAGGGGTAGAATTTGTGACAGCTTCAGCTGTAGACTTGCAGAGTAAACCTTTACTCAGACATAAGGAAAAATATCAGAATCATTCTCTATCCTCTTTTGTACTCTGTAGAATTTAACCAGAGTATAAAATAGCATGTTTGTTTTGGCATCTCAGCAGCTATTAACAAAAGGTTTGGGTGCCTGCAAAAGCCATCCACCATTCAGACCTATGCAATGAGCCACAAACCTGGTAAAGATAACATTTCTGTTTCTCATTGAGGAAAAAACACAATATAATAATCAGGTGAGTGTTCTTTCAAAGAAAATGCTAAAAAAGGCAGATACTTTATCCTCGGATCAGCAAAAAGAGCAAAGATTCCCATTGACGCCTCCCACCAGAGGCCCCAGTATTCCTAAGGCTGCCTCTGTATGTCAGCATGTGAAGTTGATCTTTCCCAGCTGAGGCTGAGCTGAAATTTCTTGGAAGCAGCTGGGGTGGAGGTGTGCCAGAAAACCTTAAAAAATAAATCAGTTACAAGTGAACCAGGGCAACCCCAAAGGCCCAGAGGTAGGGCGGGTGTTTTGCTACATGCATTACTAATTAACTGTGAAAAGTTTTGAATGGTCCCAAAATTTTTTGTGAGTACCAGCTACCTTTTATAAAAAGGGCCATAAAAAGAAGGTAGAAAACACAGTTCCAGTAACTGAAATTAAGCATACAGAGTTTGGAGGGGGGAGGTTGCAGAACCCCAACCCACAAGCAAACCCATTCTAGTTTTATTTTAGTTTTAACTTTATGTGATTCTTTTGTCAGAGTGTTCCTTCTCATAACTCATCTGACATAACCAAATGATGCAAAATTTTTATAATGCTCATTTGTTTCTATGCCCATTCTCCAATATTTTTTCCCAGACAAATATTACTTCAGCCCACAGAAAGCCTTTGGACTCCTAACTACTCAAAACCTAACCTGCAATTAGGAGGCTTGAATCACTTTGAAAATCAGGTACTCTTTACTCTGCCCTGGGGTTCATACTGCAGGAGGCAATAAGTGTTCCAGGCCCTGCATTTTTAAGATTTGGGGCCTCAAATGAGAGTAGAAATTTTACTAGAACAGCTTGATTTTGGATAACCAAAGTAAAATAATCATAGTTTTCATATTTTTAAAGCCATTTAAAAGACTGGAGAACGCTTAAACAAGTTTTATCAATAGTAAACAAAATAATTGTAAAATTTTGCAACACTAAAAATCTATCAAGATCAGGAGGTGGACACATCCATTAGGGTCTGAACATATTTTTCTGACCTTTCCAGACAACATTTTTCAAGTGAAAAAATCACTTTATTTGAATCATTTTATGTAGGAGTAGTTATCTGTAAACTATGTAATATGTTTCATAGAGGAAGAGAGTTTCCACAGTTGCCTGTCTCTACCAGACACAGCCATCTGTTACCTGAGGACATAGTTCATTGACTAGGGCTGGGCAAAATTTCAATTGCATGATGTTTCTGCCAGTAACCAACTTAGCTGTGCATGACAGGTGGGTGATTATAGCTCACATTTACCTCTAAGATGACAGAGAACAGAGATGTATGAACCACTGAACCACTGAATTGGTCTTAGATAGTTGTACCAGCCACTTCCATTTCTGCTCTTTGACTTGTCTAACTGGTGGAGAGATGAAAATCAGGGACAAGTAGGTGCCTTTTGCAGTTGATGGAAAAATAATTTACTAAATCTGGGCTGCATTAGTGGCTGATACTCTTGTATACTCTTGGAATTGTGCTGTGCAAGGCCCCAAGCTATTCCTAAGAGGCTTTAAGTCACCTTCATCTCCTCACCAGGGTCCTCCTGGGAGTTTGTTTGTCTACTGCATCCCTACTTCCTTGAAGCCTTGAGAGGCATGGTGAGCCAAAGGCTGTCCCAGTCCAGGGTGCTCCAGCCATGTTCCTGTGGCCTCAGTAACGCTGCATGCACCAACAAGCAACGCAGAGCAGGTGTTAGAGCCCAAAGAAAAAATAGCATTTTTGCAAAACAGGCTTAAGGTACACTGCCTCACCAACATTATGTGCTTAAGAAACACCTGGTTTTCTTCAAGAGCCTCTGTGTGTGTTCCTGAACATGACTGTGTATGTATATGCCTATAAGTACATGCAATACTATATTGTGTGTGTATAGTATGCACTTACTTCTTATGTTTACAAATAAAATTAAAAATATAAAGAAAAACAGGTGCTCGGTGAAAGCCACCTACATATGCTGAGTGTAACTTTCCTGAATAAGTAGATGAAAAGGGTTGGAGGTAAAATAAGAAGTGTTATTGTATAAGATTAAGATTCAGTCTGAGGCAGCTATATGCCCAATGAAGCTCAAGAGATTTTTCTTTTTCAGTATTCTTACTGGTAAGGGTAGCAGAAGAATCAGATTCAACTGTCTTTTAAAAACATTTATCTTCTTTTCTTTGCTGTTGTTGTGGGGGGGTTTGTTGTTTTGGTTTGGCTTTTTTGCTCTTTGTGCTTTGCCTGATGCTTGGGCATAAGGAAGTTCTAAAGTTGGAAATATGAACAAGGATTTTAGCTTGGGAAACCTTTTCCACATAACAGAAGCAGACAACTACTATGTTTTAAGGATTCATTCAGCTGCCTAATAGATAGTACATAAACTGGTATATATGACCCATAGGAGTAAGATTTTGTGGGAGAAATAAAAAATTATAAGACAGAAGTTGACTTACTGAATTTAGGCTAAAAATTCTTGCACTTGCAGTACTATTTTGAAGGAAACAGATTTAATAATAACTTCACATTTAATCACTTGGAAGACATGATTTTAACTAAAATATATTACTAGAAAATCAGTGGAATTATTGCTCCATTTTTAGAATGAAACCCTGACAACACCTCATTTCATTTTAAATTGAAGAGTTGTTAAAGAAAAAGTAAATAAATATTCAAATCTGTATTTTGATGGAATTACTACAGTGAATATAAACAGAAGCAGATGGATTTGCAGGACTATGAAGAGAAAATGCATCCTAAAAATTAATATTGCTTACAATGCATTGACTTACTGTAATACCTACCAAACCATCTTTAACAGTAGGATTTAAATTGCAAAGTTGACATGGCTGGTTTCTAGACCTTGACTTTTCCTGGTAAGGAGATCCCTGATGTGGAGGGGACTATTACTAAGATTCTGAAGTTATCCTCTGCTCTGAATGAAAAAAAAATATTCATGCCTTTAGGGGTTGTGGGTCCTTGCTGTGATTTACATAACTTACTGTGAGCAGCCATGGCAGACACCAATTATAGAGAACTTTGTAACTGCTCTACCTGTAGCTCCCAGTGGAAGCCATGTTTCTGTTGTATTAAATCTGTACAGAAATGACAATGGGGGGAAAGGAAAAAAAATGAATGATGCCGTGAACGTTATAAGTAAACCTTTGGGAACAACAATATATATACTGCAGTGCAACAGATAATGCAATTTTGCTCAACATTTCAGAGATCATGCAGACCAAATTAAAAAAAAAGCAAAATAAAAATACGCTGAGAAATTTAAAATAGACAGGAGCTGTAATTTCACTTTGCCTTTTACAACTACTGCAGTTTTTTAAGGTAAAAGTTGGAAGTTGAAATTATTTCTCTTATGTGTTTGGCTTGGAAAGGAAGCATGACCAGGTTAAAAAAAAAAAAAACAAAAAAAACCAAAGTGTCATCATATGCAGTGCAGGGGAGAAATTCTGAATGTCAGCCCAAATTAAAAAAACAGTGATGAAAACTGTCTCAAAAGCTTATGGAGTTAGTGGAATTAGTATTCACTATGGAAGTATCTTTAAAGTAGTTTGCTGTACCACTAAAGAGCTCCTGCACAGCCTGAGCATGAGCTGGTGGGTAGCTGGGACCTGCTGCCACCTCCAGAGGAGAGCAGGGAATGCTGGAGGCCCATTTCCACCTCTCTGTGTACATGGCCTGGCACAGAAGCATGAGCTATGGCACAGCTACACATTTATCCAGACTTCCTCTGGGCTTGATAGAGAAAGGAGAAGTAGTCCTTGTGCAGACAAGGGCGTAAGTATTGTGCAAATATTCTGTGCACCAGGCTGTGTTTGGTGTCCTGCTGCAAAGTGGCCTGCACCATCTGGGCCATCTGCTCTGTGAAACTTCATCAGTCCTGAGTGGACTGCTCATGCTGGGGTGCCTGAAGCTGCCCCTGGGACACAGCTCAGATCTTTGTCTTGTAAAAGCCCTGTAGCCCTCTTGAAATATTTCTACTGGGGCTTTAAAGGCTAACAGGAAGCACTTTGCTGTTATGTTCTCAGGGCTTCTGGGAATGTTAGAAAACAGCAAAAAAAAAAAAAAGCTCCAATTTCTGACTTCTGTGTCAAACAAAACCAGAATGTCCTTTTAAAACAAATAAGCAAGCAAGCAAACACCAACCAACCAAGCAAACGAAAGCACCAATAGCCCCTTCTAAAAAACCCTTACCAAAACCAAAAACTACAAAACAAAACCCCTTTAAAGAGGAAAATGGGAGTAAATTAGGCTTTCTGTTCCAGCTACTACTGCTGGTGAAAGGATGGAAGAATGAGCAGAAGGGAGAGGAGTCAACAACCTTTCAGATAACCCATACTTGTAGGGTGCCATGGCTGGGTCCACTTTGAACCTATGTGTGAATAGAAATATTTTGTTCTGCTTGTGCTTTAGATTAACTTTTCAACTCCTACCATTCCTGGTTACTTGGTGGTGGTTTATTCTGAATTGAGCAAGTGTCTACTAGAGTTTTCTATATATTTCTATTGTCCAAAGCCTTAAATTTCCTCTTTTTTCTGTTGTTGGTTTTATAATAGCCTGTTAACATTTAGAAAATTTGGAGTAATTCCCAGTGTTTTAATCTTAACAGTGTTTAAAAAAAAAAACATTTGGAAAGTGAATTCACAGAATTGAAAACTAGAAATTGAGACTTCATGCTCAGTTCTTTTGTTCTTCATTAGGATTTGCCCTTTTGGTTAACAGTCCTGTATAAAAAAAGTCTATGAAAGTGGATGTAACTGAATTAAAAGTAGATCCCACTCTGTCTCCTCTCTTGCATGAATCAATCCTGTCTGCAGGACATAACCTGAAGGGGAAGTGTTGCTCACAAGCTTTGCAAATTTTCACATGTGCTGAAGTCAAAAGGTCTCAAACCCTCTTATTTGTGTCTCAAGAGCTAGAATTCATAGTCTGCTATTTTTACATGCTCTAGACAAGGAGGAAAATTATGAATGAAATCCACAAAGGGATGAATTAATTTGTCGAGATACATTAAAATTAATCTAAAATGTTTGTAGCTGGTCGCTATCTTCATCTGGAAAACTGAGCATGTTCACCTCTGAGCACTGACAGCAAACCAGACCAAGGACTCTTTGTGAGGATTTTTTTGGTCTGGACTGAGCCACAGAAGAATGTCACTGTGTGTCCAGGAGCCTAATCCTCCAGGCATCCATCATGGGGCTTAGGATCCCTGGTCCATCCCAGAGAGAAGTTTCAACTGGACCTTCTCTCAGCATGGAGTAAGAAGGGCTTAACAATTATTTGTGCACGCCAGCTCCATAATGCTGCTGGTGAAAACAGACCACTTTATGGATAACATATGCTACCATGGCTTCGTTATATACAACAGTGAAGTCAGTAATTTTCAGCATTATATCATATAATAAAAATTCTACAAGTTAAATGTGATTGAAAACGCGGAAGAAAGTAAAATGTTGATAAAGAGTAGGATTCTGCAGTACCTCGAGCCTAGAAAAATCCTACTACCTGAAAATCAGAGCCTTAACCAGTTTACAGGACTGGTCAGAGAAATAATTGTTCATTTTGCTGTCTGTGCCACCCTTAGTCTCCCTTTGTGCATCACAGTCCTGGAAAGCACCATCATCTCTGAGCCAATGAAAAAATCAGTCATTTTCATCATGATTCCAGGGACACCAAATTATACAAATTTGCAGGGGAGCTCACTCCAGACACACATCCTAGGTGATGGAATTAGAACTGTTGTGTTCTAAGGACCAATGCTTGCAGACATTTGTCATTTATTAAGTCCCTAGTAAAATCTAACATTATTGTAATCTTAACTAAGGCTATATTCATTGTATTCATACCACTGCAGGTGTTGTACCATAAACATCATTGCACATTTTATTGAAGGGAGTGAGATGGTGACTTTTGAACCTCTAAGCATATTTAATTGCTACTTTAAAAATTTAAACACCTTTTTACGTTTCACATATTTCAGTTTTTTGCCTGTCTAAAGCTGAAATAGGATGCTGTTTCAAACATTGCCTCATGTTTACGAACAAGGCAAGGTGCTATTTGAGCATAGGATATTCCACTATGGCAGAAAGAAAATAATTTTATAGTGTGTTTTTGCATATGTTATTAAGATTCAAGTCTTGATTTCTTCCCCTTCTAAACAGTGTCCCAAAGACCTGTGGTATCCTCTGTGTTAAGTGCCGAGTTCAAGAGATTAAGGGCAATGACTGGCATCTAGTTCACTTTTATTTCCATTTCAGTGCAACCTCACATCGCTATACATCTGTTTTGTTGATTCAGAAGAGCACTTGAGATGCTTTACAGTTGATTTTGACAAGTGCTACAATTTGATATGGGTAGATAATTCTTGCTGAGTTGATTTCAAAAGTACAGAAATTATAATTTTGAGTAGATATTACCTTTCTTTATGATCAGAATTTTCATGTAATATACTGTGCACTTAAGCTTCTTAATCACATTTTCTTTTTTTAAACATTACATTCTTTCCATCTAATCAAGTATTGCAAATTAAAATATTGTTCTAAATATATCTTATATTTTTTTCCATGCACTGTGGACAGCTCATGCAAAACCCACTTGAAAAAGTGGTCCCTCCTAACCTTCTCACCAAAACTATTTGGTTTGGAATTTAATTAAGCAGTGAGACAGGACAGACTATATGGCAAGGTTGATTAATGCACACCTCGGGTGCATTTCACCTCATGCCTCCAGCACATCTGAGGTGTGGAGTAATCAGTTCAACTGCTTAGTCAAAGTATCTTAATGTGATTATAGAATGGACATTTGTTAAAAAATAAAAAACTCAAATATGACAACATACCCTTACACTACTAAATGTCATGCACTGAGATGAAATTTGGACTAAAAAGAAGTAAATAATTTAATTAAATTCCAGGTTTAGACACAATAGAATTATTTAGCTGAAATGTTTTATGGGGTGAAATGTGAGTGTTCCATCCTGATCCCTCTGCACCCCATTCCTTTGTGGTATACAAAAATGAGTAAGCTATCATCACCCCCAGCTTCTGACTCCTTCCTTTTTCCCCCTCTCCAGTTTAATTCTTTATTCTCTTCCTTCTTTTTGTTTATTTATTGTCCTTCTGCCTCAGGCATTTCTCCCTGACGTCAGTATTTACTGGGCACGAGCCTGTGCTCTCTTCTATTGGTGGTCCCCAGGTGCTCTTCAGCACATGAATTGATGAGGGAAGGATCTGTCCTTGGCTAACCTCTGAGAACACTGCAGTGGGGTTAACTCCAGATTTACACCGTGCAACTGACAGTTTAAGTAGTCTCAGTTGGAGGCTTTCAACAGAAATTTTGGTCAAAGAAATGTGAAGGATGGGCAGAGAAGTCTTCAACTTTCAGAAGGGACACCCATCTCAAGTTTCTTTTCATCTGAAGGAGAATAGACTAATTTATATTTTTAGGAGAAGGTACTAGCAGAATGTAATCTGCAAATAGCAGTTACACATCGTAATTTCCTGATAACTATTTCACAGATGTACATGAGAAAGCATAAGCTGCCACCCCACACCTTTGTGTGCCTCTCCTAAAGGCCTGGTGTTCAAATATCTACTTATGCCTGTCTGGGCTGGGAGAGAGTTAATTTCTACACAGCAGCTGGTATGGGGCTGTTTTGGATTGGTGCTGAAAATAGGATTGGCAACACAGGAAGTTTTAGCTATAGCATCTTACACAGCATCAAGACCTTTTCAGCCTCTCACCCCACCCTGCCAACGAGGAGGCTGAGGGTGCACAAGGACTGACCCCAACTGACCAAGTGGTATCCCAGACCATATGGCACCATGTTCAGTATATAAAGGTGGAAGAAGAAGGAAATATGGGGGGATTTTCAGAATGATGGTGTTTGGCTTCCTCAGTCACAGTTCCATGTGATGGAGCCCTCCTTTCCTGGACATGGGTGAGCATCATCCCGCCCATGGGAAGTGGTGAATGAAGTCCTTGTTCTGTTTTGCTTGCATGCATGTCTTTCATATTATCTCTTGAACTGTCTTTATCTCACCCCACAGGCTTTCTCATGTTTACCCTTCCAGTTCCCACCCCACTGTGGGGGAGTGGGTGCATGAGGCTGAATTGTGGCTCAAATCCACCATTCAGCAGAATCAGTAGTGAGATTTCCATCGAGTGCAGCCTTGTTTGGCCCTCAGAGAGCAAATTTTACACCAGCATTTGCACGTACTGTCAGAGGGCTGCCCTGCTGGTGTGGGAGAGAAAGCTTTCCTGCCCCACAGAAGGGATTGATCAGTTGAGACCAAGGGCCTCTGACAACTGCCTGTGACTCCATGAACTTCAGTGGATGGTGTGCCCTGGCATCCTTGTTGGTCTCTATCTCCTTGATCCCTTTGAAAACAAAATTTGGCTGGAAGTTTCTGAGTTTAAGCTAGAGGAGTTTCTGAAGAAAGGACTTTTTATTTGTTTTGTGGGGATTTTTTTTTATGTTTTTAATTTTCTCTCAAGAGAAGAGAATATAGCCTAGAGATTTTAAAATATCACTGAAAATGAGAATCTGCTCAGTTGTGGGGGAGTGTTAAGGGTCCCCAAGGAGCCAAACAGACTAGCGAAGGGGAGAGAAGTGTCTGGAGCAGTGATGGAGGGAGGACAAAGCAAGCAACAAAAATAACAAAGTAAAGGCTGTTTTACAGAAGGGAGCAGAAGGAATTTAAAGAGCAGAGGCATATGTCCAAAAAATAGAAGAAGATTAAAACAGGAGACAGAAGGAATGGGGATGGGAATGCCAAAAAGTTCAGCTTCACATCAAAAACAAAAGCAGGGGTCTGAAATGGCACAGTCTGCTCGAGGGACTGATGCATTACTGATGCAAGCCGACCCACAGAAGCTTTTCAGATATTCATAACAGGGCTGCAGGAACGAGCCCCATGTTCACCACAGGATTTCTGGTCCATGCTCATTGTGTTCACGCAGTCACTGCTGGGCTGGACTGCCACACGACACCCCAGCTCTGCCATTCACTTACCTCCATTTAGAATCTTCCTACATGGTTTTCTGTTGTTCTGTTGGCCACAAAACTTAGGAGGAATTCAAAGAGAATTTTTAAGAAATCTATTAGGAGACATAGACTTTCCTCTTCTCAGAAGTGAACATGAACACTTCTGTCTAGAACAGGTTGGATTTGCCCAAATTCTGCAGTTCTAGTATTAGAATGAGCATTTTTAAGCAAGAAAAGTAGTCAATTCAGACATAGTTTTTTAATAGATACTTTTCATTTTAGATTTATGGTGTTAGGTGTAAATACTAGTGGTATCTAATTGCAGATTTAAAACTAAATTCCTTTTCACTTGTGTTAAATAAGCATTCTATATTCTCTACTCAGATGAATAGCTTTTTTTCTAATCAGTAGTCACATTGAGGTTTATAGGGTCATACACATAAATTAGGAATTGTTGAAGAAATAAGTGTTTATGCAGAATCCATCCCAAATATAGCAGAGAAAAAGCAAGTAAGGTTATTCATGCAGGGCTCCTAATATATATACAGGGTTACTCACAAAGTTTCCTCTAGTGTTACATTTGTATTCATATATGTCAAAAATGCAATGTTATTTCTTTTTGAAATAAATTGGAAGCACAAGTCTGTGGTGTATGATTATTTTATTAACTGATAAATCAGCTAGTTCTCAAGGGTATGGAAGAAACATATTTATTTAATTTACAAATAAACTGTATCCATTCCCCACTCCCATCCTTTGTTAGAACTATGCACTAAGAAATTCCAAGGTTTCGTATTCTGGTTGCTTAAATGTGTTTTCAAGAAGTAAAAGAAAAATTTTTTTTTTAAAATCTCCAGACTTCCATGCAAACAAAATTCCATAAAATATGAACAAGAGTAAACACTGAGTTTGTTTTCAGTGGATATGTGCTTTCATAGCCATATAACTTGTATTTCTACAGTACTTTCCTAACTTTAGGTACACAAGCTCATACTCAATACCTCTAAATAATACAGCCTGGCTGTCAGCATGGCTGAGTGCTGGCAGTTTCACACCCCTAAATTCTCCATTGAGATCCAGATGGGTGAATGACTGCATCCATAAGGAGATGCCCCTCTGCATACAGTGTAAAAATTTTAATAAAAGAAGATCAAATACAGGTTTGTGAGTTTTTTTTCTATGACAAATCACATGCTTTTATAGAAGATGTAAGTGTTGAGAGCTACTTAGTTGAGAGCATTTTCTTATCTTTAAACACTTATAAAAGAGGGTTGTTCCATAATTATCCATTATGGGGACAAAAACTTCATCAGTTAGGGAATAACTATTTTTTTTTTTTTTTATCTTGTCTTATTTGGAGAAGCCTACTCTAATCTCCTGTCTCACTGAGCAATTTACTATTAAAAATGGATCCAAATGCCAGACTCTCCTTTATGTTCTCCTCCTGTATATATACATTATATGAAGTATCCCAGTTTAACAAAGGAGAAATATTTTCTCTGGCACTGCCTACATCACACATTCTCTCGTATGCTTGGCCCAATCTGAGTGCTTCTATAGTCATGACCAGCAAGTCTGTGTCTGTGCTCATGGTATCAGTTGCTGCTGTCCCAGCTGCAACTGGAAATCAGGTACCAGTTATGCTCTGTTACCTTCAACAGGTTTGGGTTCATCTTAAGCCCACAGAGCATCTATGCCATAATAAAATGATGATAACAGGGGAGGGTAGGAATGCAATAGGAAAAAACCCTGATGGAGAAGAAGAAATTACAATCCTAGAGAGCACAATTCAGTGGGTGTGTGAAGTTTGTGGTAACTATTATTTTGGTCATGGCAAAACTAGGAAAAGTCATAAGGATCTGATTCTACAATCCTTGTTTCATAAATATTTTCACTGATTTCATTGTGGCTACATTTTTTATAAACCTTATTTTATTGCACATAGACCTAATGCTGCGGGGTGGCACCTAGTCTGGTTAACGTAGACACCTGATATTGTGTGCTTTAAAAGATAGTCCTAAAACTTCAGCTCTGATTCCCTATCAAGCTGATCAAGAGGAGCAGGCTTATTTAAAGGCTCAAAGTGACCCTGCACAGCTAAGGCTTAATGGCTAAAATGAACTGGCAGCACCTACTTCTTGAAATTTCTTTCCAAGCTGTTATCCCCACAGGAAACTTTAACATGGTTCAGGACACTTTCTTTGCCACATCCAAAAAAATTTCACATGAGTGAAAGACCTGAAGTAGGCAATGGAGCTTCTGTGGCAAGTTTCTTAAGAGTGTGGCAAAATTTTTACCCTTTTACACTCTGTGAATGCAATATTCCACAACTAAAGTAAATGGAAACTTTGTACATTAAAAACGAGGAACTATATGACAGCTTTTGTTGTTGTTGTATTAGTGGTGGTGATGGTTATTATTATTATCATTATCAATATCATTATTTTATTATTTCATGCTGAGTAACTCTGGTGGTAGAGATGCATTGAGCAAGATAGAATGGTATCAGAATCCCTACAGACACATTTGCAAAGGGAGAAGCCAAAGCCAACTCTGTGTAAGGCCATGTAAAATTCTTTCCTTTCTTAGGAAACAGCAAGTAACAGCTGGCATAGCATAATGTAGTAGGACAGTCTTGACTTCTGTATTTATTTCTATTTCTTGTGTTTTCCTCAAAGTTAATTTTCCTTCCTCTCTTGATCAATATTTTTAGGGTGAGATATTAAGTATGCAGTAAACTCCATGTATTAAATCAATTTCTGGTGAAATATTGATTAAATTGTAGATAGTGTCAGAGATGAATCAGCCCCCTTACTTTTTATTCTGGAATATAAACTCTACTCACTCAGCTAAATCATCAGGTCCAGTTTTCCACACAATAGGTTCTACAGGAAGCAAAATCATATTTTTTTTTTTTATTTCACATGAATTTTGTGGATTTTAGTGCTCAAAGAAGGAACAGATTATTGACATGCACTATTCAAGTAACCCCAAATAAATCTGCAAATGGCACCCCTTTGTGCCTGGAAATTTACTGTGGTATTTCAGCTTTGGACCTCCATTGAAAAGAGACTACTAGCTGAACTAAGTTGTGCAGCAAGTTTTTCTGTGGGTTAGTTTCCACCACAGATTTGGCAGAGACTATCAAACTCATTTCACAGGTGGCCCAAATCAAATTTCAAGGCAGGTCTCTGGAGATGAAAAGCCAGAACATTAAATCCACTATACATTGTAGCGCCCTGCTACATCTCTATCACAGTTTCTCAATTAAATTGTCATCTTTATGAAATGAAAGAAGGGCATAAGGTCCTGACAGGTGGTAACTGGAATGTGACTTTTTTATACCATGCAAAATTATTTCAATTATGAAGTCATAACGTTATCATTTTACAAGATCATAGTGTCTAATGTTTCTTGTCCTATATCCCAAATACCTTTTCTAGAACACCCAGGAAT
>WBNO01005271.1:0-27498 GCA_013400575.1 Peucedramus taeniatus | reverse complement strand
TTTGTGTCGCCTCCCGGGACGGGGGATGACAACATTCCACTGTGGGAAACTGGAAGGAGTGCTTTTAAAATTAAATGGTCAGGAACAAAATTAACTCAAAATGAGACAAACATTGTATCTAAGAACCAATTATTCCTAATGAAAAACAAAATGAAAGGGAGTTACTCTACTAAGGAGGGTTAGAAAAGGTAGAGCAAGAGGAAGAAAAATGGGAAAGGAACAGGGTGGGTAGGGGAGAAAGAGAGAGAGAGAGAAAGATGCCACTGGAGATCAGGGAGTGCATCCATGAGGCGGGAGGGGTAGGCACGCTGCTTGATGGGTCACCAGACACAAGGTGAGGGGGCACTCGGGCAGGAGGCCCAGAAGCCTGGACAGGGTCACAGTGAGGATCACAGCAGTGGGCTGGCTCAGAGGCAGGCAGGGGTGGATGCAGGTGGCTTAGGCAGGGACACAGGGAGGCAGAACAGACACAAGGGTGAGCAAGAGCCGGCAAGGAAATGACAACCAAAAGGCAGGCTGGGGCCAGGGCAAAGAATCAGGGGATAGCCAGCAAGGCTGACATCCTAGTGGGAGTCTGTTATAGATCACCCAACCAGGATGAAGAGGTAGATAACTCATTCTACAAGCAGCTGGCGCATTTTTCCAGATCACCAGCCCTTATTCTTGTAGGTGTCTTTAACCTGCCAGACATCTGCTGGGAACTCAACACAGCAGAGAAGAGGCAGTCTAGGAGGTTCTTAGATGTATGGAGGACAACCTCTTCTTACAGCTGGTGAGTGAGCTTACCAGGGGAGGGACAATGCTAGACCTGTTGTTTGCAAATGGAGAAGGGCTGGTAGGAGATGTGGTGGTTGGAGTCCATCTGGGGCACAGTGATCATGAAATTATAGAGTTTTCAATATTTGGTGAAACAAGGAGAGGCATCAATAAAACTTCCATACTGGACTTCTGGAAGGCAGACTTTGGCCTATTCAAGAGACTTATTCAGAGACTACCTTGGAAGCAGCCCTTAAAAACAAAGGAGTCCAGGAAGGATGGGTGCGCTTCAAAACAGAGATCTTGAAGGCACAGCAGCAGGCTGTCCCTACGTGCCAAAAGATGAGCTGATGAGGAAAATGACCAGCCTGGATGGGCAAGGAGCTTTTGAAGGAACTTTTATTTTTTTGAAAAAAAAAAAAAAGAGGGTTTATCATCCCTGGAAGGAGGGTCAGGTATCGCAGGAAATGTTTAAGGGAGTTGCTAGGTCACGAGGGAAAAAATTAGAGAGACAAAAGCCCAGTTAAAACTCAATCTGGCCACTTCTGTAAAGGACAATAAAAAATATTTTTATAAATACATTACTGGCAAAAGGAGAGCAAGGACAACCTCTATTCTCAATTAGATGTGGGTCAGCATTTACCACAGTAACTAAAGATGAGGAAAAGGCAGAGGTGCTTAGCACCTTCTTTGCCTCAGTTTTCAACAGAAAGACAGGTTGTCCTCAGGGCAACTGTCCTCCAGACCTGGTAGATGGTGTCGGGGAGCAAAACAGCCCCTGTGTAATACAGGAGGAAGGAAACCTACTGAGCCACTTAGGTGCTCATAAATCTATGGAACCAGATGGGATCCATCCCAAGGTGATGAGAGAGCTGGCAGATGAGCTTGCGAAGCTGCTTTCCATCATCTACCAGCAGTCCTGGCTCACTGGTGAGGTTCCAGAGGACTGGAAGCTGGCCAATGTGATACCCACTCACAAAAAGGGTGGGAAGGAGGATCCAGGTAACTCAAGGCCAGTCAGCCTGACCTCAATGCCTGGCAAGATTATGGAACAGATCATCTTGAGCGTCATCCCATAGCACCTACAGGATGGCCAGGGGATCAGACCCAGCCAGCATGGGTTTAGGAGGGGCAGGTTGTGCTTGACCAACCTGAACTCCTTCTGTGACCAGGTGACCCACCTGGTGGATGCAGGAAAGGCTGTGGATGTTGTGTACCTGGACCTCAGCAAGGCCTTTGACACTGTCTCCCACAGCACACTCCTGGAAAAGCTGGCAGCCCACGGCTTGGACAGGAGCACTCTTCATTGGGTTAAGAACTGGCTGCATGGCCAGGCCCAGAGAGTTGTGATGAATGGTGCTGCATCCGGCTGGTGGCCAGTCACCAGAGGTGTTCCCCAGGGATTTTTGTTGGGGTCATTTATATCTTTATTGATGATCTGGATGAGGGGATTGAGTCTTTCACTAGTGAATTTGCAGATGACACTAAGCTGGGATTTGTGTCAATCTGCTGGAAGATAGGAGGGCTCTGCAGAGAGACCTGGACAGGCTGGTTCAACAGGCCAAGTCCAACAATATGAAGTTTAACAAGACTAAGTGCCGAGTCTTACACTTTGGCCACAGCAATCCCCTGCAGAGCTACAGGTTGGCGACAGAGTGGCTGGACAGTGCCCAGGCAGAAAAGGACCTGGGGGTACTACTGGTTGATAGCCAACTGAACAACTGCACCTTGAGTACTGCGTCCAGTTCTGGGCCCCTCAATTTAGGAAGGATTTTGAGACTCTTGAACAAATCCAGAGAAGGGCAACAAGGCTGAGGAAGGACTTGGAACGTGAGCCCTATGAAGAACAGTTGAGGGAGCTGAGGTTGTTTAGCCTGGGAAAAAGAAAGCTTAGAGGAGACCTTATCACTCTCTACAACTACCTGGCTGTAGTCAGGTGGGAGTCAGTCTCTTTTCCAGGCAACCACTGACAGAGTCTTAAGCTGTGCCAGGGAAAGTTTAGATTAGATGTCAGAAAAAAATTCTTCACTGAAGAGTAATTGGACACTGGAATTGGCTGCCCNGAATTGGCTGCCCAGGGAGGGGGTGGAGTCACCGTCCCTGGACGTGCTTAAAAAAAGACTAGAAGTGGCACTCAGTGCCATGGTTTAGTTGATAAGGAGGTGTTAGGTTAGGTCATAGGTTAGACTAGTTATCTCAAAAGTCTTTTCCAACCTAGTTCACTCTGTAAAAAAAAAAGGGCAAAACCAGGCTAGGGCCAAGGGTAAGAAGGGTAAGAAGAAGACCTCAGCAGGCTGGAGCCAAAGCAAAAATATAAGATTCAGAAAACCCCTCTAATCACCAAGCCTTGAGAGCAAAAGCACAGTCTCAAAAAAGCCCCAAGCCAAAAACCTGCACTTAAAGAGAAGGTTTCAAAGAACCTCGGGCAGGTGCAACGTAGGTACTTTTTATGCCCCTGACTCCTCCCAAAGCCTGTCTGCTGGCAGGAGATCTTTGGCCCAGTCCCACCTTTCCCCTTCTGACTGGAGAAGCCCATCTGGGGAGTTCAGTATCTCCTACTACCTGTCCCAAGTGAGTTGTTGCCAGCCAAAATCCTCCCAGAGACAAGGCTTCTTCCAGTTGCCTCCTACACGTGGCCCATGTGCACCCCTCCTCCACATGCCTCTGACAACCATTGTTGAGGGAAATCAAAACTAAATTGGCTCGTCACAATCAGACATGCATTTTAACACTGATTTTTGGCAAGTGAGGCTCATGTCACAGGAAGAGATAAATAAAACTCATTTCTACATGGAAAACAGGTCTCATCCAGGCTCAATAGCAGTACTAAAAATTTTTGAGCCATTTTAAGGAGTTGCCACAATTAAGTATTGCCTTTTCCAGATTCAATTTACTGTAACACCTAATCTCAACCCTTCTGCAATCTTTGAAGCTCTTCTTAGGCAGTGCTGAGGAAGAGGCAACCCAGAGAGAAGTCCAGGGCTTTCAGGATCTTTGTCTCCATCTGGTGGATATGGACCTTTGAGCAAGTGTGCTCAGCTATATAACTAAAGTCTCCAATATATGGGTGAAGAATCTCCTCATATTTGCTGGCAATGTACGTAACTATGATGCCAAGCAGCTGCAACTTCACCTTGGAAACAGCACTGTCCTGTAGAAAGAAGCAGTAGAGATTTATCTAAATGACTTGGTTTGGAACACAGGTTTTCAAGGTAGTCAGTGTAAGGTTTGTTATACGGCAGGATGTTCATATCCACTTACACAGAGTAACTGCACATCCTCTGTTAGCTCTATTGGCACCTGCAGGGGTGTCAGAAGGCCTTGAGTTCAAATCAGGGAGAGGAATAAGCAGCTTTGATACATCAATTCACTGTTCATAACCAAGAGCTTTTTGTGGTACATACAATTGAGAATCAAATGTCCTTCGTTGGTCATCTGTATTGTTAAAGGTATGTCCAGCCATGTAGGGTGTTACTGACCAGCATTCATGCTTTAGCCTAGGGTAAAAGCCCTTTGTTAAGTGATACATCCAGTCACTTCTTGAACACTTCCAGAGAGTGACTTTACCACTTCTCTGGACCACCCATTCCAGTGTCTGACCATCATTTCAATAAAGAAATTCTTCATGTCCAACTTGAACCTCCCCTTGTTGTATTGCACTAATAGTTTATTTAGTTGTTGTTTTGCACTGGGTTGGGTTTGGTATTTTGCACTATACCACATGGTTTGTTCTTCCCCTCTCATACCACATAGTCCTCCCCTCTCCCCAGAGCCCCGGTGGTGGTGGATTTGTCCCAGGTCAGTCCCTCCCCCTGCCCCTCTGCGGTCACCGAGCGATACAATGCCCGCTAGCACGCTCCCCGGGCGACCGGTGGGACACGCCAGAGTGGCTGTCCCTGGAGCTCTGCCGAGGTTTCCAAGGCAGCAGTGAGTGCAGCGGCGCGGGTGACGCTGCAGCAGAGTACCACGAAGAGACCAAAGTGAAGGAATGAAGGAGTGGACACTTGTGTGCAGTCCAATGAAGCTTTACAGCAAGGATAGGCCAGAGACAAGTGACACAGGAATGGGGTCTGACGGAGGTTTTTAAAGGCAGTTACCCTAAGGGGTGGGAACACTATACAACCAATGGGGATACACTTAAGGAAGGACATATAACTTGATCCAACCAATAGGGTTTACACAGGGCAGGAGAGAAGCCTTAAGGGCAAATCAGTTACTTGACTTAGGATGATTGACACAGAAACTTCTGGAAGAGAATGGGCAGGTTCAGGGTGATAGACAAGGAAAAGGGGCAGTACAACTTGGACAGACAGAACCAAATCAGGCAAAAGGGGAGGAACAGAGGGATGGGCACATTGAGTGGCAGTTACTCGGCAGGAAAACTTAGGGGTAAACAACTTGAAAGAAACCATTTTGAGAAGATAACATGGGGTACATGGGACAAACCATTAAACTTAAGTAACATTAAATAGCTAATTTTAACACTGAAAACTTTATAAAAACACACCACCACACCCCTCCCCTCACTTGTATCCCACTGGCTATGGCCCCCTTCCTCCACCGCCCTTTCTCTGTGCTTAAAACCCCCTAGGGGCAGCGTGCCTGCCTGCTCTTTCTCCCAGGACGCCACCTGGATAACCAGGTGACTTCTATCAAGGAAATAAAGTTGGACTCCGGTCCTGAGAAGGAAGAGTGCCTCCTGTCTTTTGTTGTTGTCCTTGAGGTAATGAAGCCCAAGGGGGTCCAGAGCTAGCCAAACAGGACCCCCAAGAGGCCGTAGTTCCTTCATCCCCTGACACAGCTTGTGGCCATTTCCTCTTCTCCTTTTCCTTTTTCCTTCCTTATCTGGAAGTTTGGTACAGACATAACCCATGGGTGTAGACCACAGGGTGCAAGGTTTCCTTGCTCACTAGACATGGGCTAGAAAGAGCATAGTACTAGTATTAGTAGTTGATTGGTCTAACAACCGGCATATCTTCACCTTATCAGTTGAATTCAATCTGGTATTTTAAAGTTGAAGGAGGGTTACTAATGTCTCTGGAGAAATCATCAGTGAAAGTGAATTTGAACTCCAAGGCAAGCCACACCTTCAAGGACAGTTTATTGCAAATGTCATTAGATGCCTACCAACTCAAGGTGTCTCAGATAGTTGTACATATCCTTCACATAGTTTCTACACAGGTTTGGGCCATTACTGTCTTCCATGTCTGGGTCTTTAGACTCAAGCAAGACATTAGAAAAAGCCTGACATAGCGTGTGTCTTCTGCTGGATCACATTCAAGTTATTTCCATGGGGTTTGGAGACTGATGCTCTGACTACAAGGAAATTCAGAAAATCAGTGCAGACAGCACCTCCCTGCACAGCTCATTGTGGGCCAAGCTGCAATCCTGTAGCATGGAGCACTGCAGGGGATCATGACCCCTATTTCAGGGCACCAGAGGAAAGCATGGCTCTGCCACAGTGGTAGCCAAGCACTGGACCGGGGAAGGGGCACACGACACAAAGAGGCCACAGACAGTACCCTGGAGGGCTCTGGCTGGGGCTCCGGGGCTGGTGGTGGCACGTTTTCCCTGGTGAAAGCCTCAGCAGCCTCCTTGTAACCATCCTCCCCGGGGTGAGGGCGTACTTGACACTTGGCTGTGTTGTATTGCACTAAGTGGTTTCTTTAGTTATTGTTTTATACTGGGTGATTGGAAATTTGCACTGAATAGTATGTTTGCATTTCCCTCTCATATCACATGGTCCTTTTCCCTCCTCCCTGGTGGTGGTCTCTCCCTAGTTATCTCCTCCCCCCCTCCCCCCACTTGTACCCCATTGGCTGTAGCCCCCTTCTTCCACCCCCTTTTCACAGTGCTTAAAACCCCCTAGGGGAAGCTTGCCCGCCCTCTTTTACTCTCTCTCCCTCCTCGTTGGCAAGACATCATCTGGGCCAGGTGAATCCTATCGAGGAACTAAAGAGAAATAAGAAAGCCTCCCAGTCTTTTGCTTTTGTCCTTGAGGTAACGAAGCCCAAAGGGGTCCAGTGCTAGCCAAACAGGGCCACCAAAAGGCATCGATACTTCACGGCTGAGCGTAGTCCCTCTTCAACTGGGCGAGTTCTTGGCGGCTGGGCGCACTTTCGGCTCAGCCATGCAGTTGTCGATGTCCCCCAATCGTGGGGGCGGTCACCGTCCAATTCTTGGGGACGGGCGGTGCGCTCCTGTCTTTCGAGGGATTGGCTGCGGAGCGGGACTGCAGGGGAGGGCGAGAGAAGGGTGGTCGGCGGGACGATGCGTGTGGGTGTGCGCTGCACCCCGCGCCCTCAGGCCGCGGGAACGCGGGAATCGGGGCAGCGCTGCAGGCAGAGCCGGCGGGCTGGAGGCACAGAGCCGGGGCAAGAGCTCCGCATGGCTCCGGAGCCGAAGGGCCGTAGGTGCGGAGCTGAGTGGCTTCAGGGCTGCTCCCCTTCGCACTGGAGGGCAGCAGAGTGAGGGAACCAACGGGCTGTCCCAGAGAAAGAGAAATGGGCACACACCCACCGCCCTCCCCGCCAAGCGAAGACCGAGCTGTGCCCGGGCTGTACGCCGCCCTGCCCGCCGAGCGGNGCAACTCGGGCCCTGCTTACGTCCCTGTGGCTTCTGCACCAGGGAATAAAACGTTACTGGAAAACACTAACATTTTCCTCCTTATATACACACATACTGCTCGCTCGGAGTTCCTTTTAAACCTGTTCAATCTTTCAAAGTTTTGTTGCAACTCTCTTTATACACAGATCAGATGACTGACTCGACTGAACCTCCCCATGCCCTCCCAGTACTAAGATATGAATCAACTGGCCTCCACCTGTGGTATGAAAACCTGCCCACATAGCACAATTCCAACAGACCTTGTGGGGAATCCTGAACCTTTCTTTGGTGGATTATTGCCAGACTAAATAAATTTAAGATGGATGTTGTGAGACAGACAATGCTTATTGCCATCATCTTCCTGCCAGGAGAGCCAGGTAGAACACTCTGCATGTATGCAGGGTAACATGCAAAATGCAAGATAAGATGCAGCGTGAAGTATGCAGGTATGGGCGCATCTTCACTGCCACTATCACAGTGCCAGCCACCTTGATTTGTTTTGGGTTCTGCCACTACAGCTGAAGTAGGAAATGGCCATATGCTCAGAGGAAGCTGTAGCAAGTAAAAAAGCTTTACAATTATGTTGAGATAATTATTTAAACGACAGAATTACCCCCTTTTTCATCATCTTCATTTCATGCCATAATGGGGTTTGCTAAAATACTGTCAAGTCTAGTACAACCACCTCAAAACAGGAGTGGCATATGTAAACATTAACTGAAGCTTTTTGTTTTTGCTTGAGATTGGTTTCAAAACCAAAGTATCACCCTAGTTCTAGACTGAGCGTAACTGTAGCTCGTCAAGTGAAGAGCCTTCTGGAGGTAAGAAAACCACTGCTAAATGTGTAAATGGGCAGAAAACAGGATCCAGCTTTGAGGAGGTGGCTGACTCTCCAGTGCTTGACATGTCTCCCAAGACATGAGGAACTGCGATGTATGCACTTTATCTTCATCAGTCTACACAAATGCAATGCAACTTCTAGAAGATTTCTGACCACAGTTTTCTAAGTCAGTCTTGTACGGCATATAGTGCTTTAACATTAAATCTCCTCCAATTTTATCATTCCTTTATCACTCTGTTCTGTCTGTCAATTTCACTAACATCAAGTCTATTCTTATTATTATGGTATTCAAGAACCACCGAATATCAGAAACAAGAAAACAGTACGACAAAACAATACTGCCATGATACATGGGATGGTGAAAGATGTATTCATTCTTGTTAACCACTGAATTAATTTCTTAAATTTCAAGGAAAATATTAATGTGAGACAAGAAGAGGGGGCACAAGAAGCCTGTGAAAAGATGTAAGCACAACTACCTCTGAAGATGTATTTTATTACCCCATTGACAGGTTTTCACTAAACACACAGGTTGGTTTTCTTTGCAGTATTAAGTCCTCAACATCCATAATTCTTTCTTAACGTCACTCTTTCACTTTCCAGTCAAGAAGTCTCAATTTACTGTTCATTTCAGCAACTTGTCAAGTCCAAGACCACTTTCACAGTTTAGCATTCTAACCTGAACTTCTTCCCTAGGTAATACATGGAGGCTACAGTACACCTGCAGCTGTCATGATATTACTAAAAAAACTGAGTAAAGTACAGGATAACATATCTTGAAGAGATGAAGTTTAGCTGAGTGCTAGGATGCTCATGATCTATTACTTCTAGACTTCAAATACTGCATTTGCAGTTACTAATATAAAAAAGTACAAAAATTTTATTTTAAGTGGTTTGAGTTACAATTCTAAGTCTTCCCAGGAAGAAGTGTTTTCATTTTTCTTCCCTTCCCTGTTTCTCACTGTTAAATCTGTCGATCTTGCTTCTTAAAAAAAAATCATTTGATACAAATGTAAAATGGTAACATATATTTGCTCTGGTGCATTAAGTGTAGAAATCAGATTTGTATGCTGAGACATAATATAAAAACTGTATATTTCTATTATCTAACAAAGTATGCAAAACACAAGACTTGATGTTTTTTAATCCCCATAATAAAGTGTTTTTTTCACTCCAAGAGTCTTCAAGCTATCATTGAAAGAAAGAAAAGTAGCACCCAGTTGATTGTTTGCATTCCAATATAACTACTTCTATTTCCCACTGCTAACAAGAAATTAAAATACCGATGTTCCACACTTTAGAGAAAGTATGGAATGTATTTGTGCTCATCTGCAAGTTTCAAGACTTCTGTTTAATAAACACCAAGTATAGTATATAAGATTTTGATTATTTTCACATTTACAGCAAGACTCAAGTCCTTCTCATTTCCTTTATAAAAGCATCTAAATCCAATTAACAAAGATAGTACACTTACAAAAATTCAAATATATAGTACATTTGTTTCTGTACATGTATGTGCAAGATCTCCCAACAAAAATACAAATACGGAATCCTTCAGCTTGACCATTTACATCTCCTTTGGCAAATACAACTTCGTATCACATGATATAAGTACCATCTTTGTAGTACTTCATGGACTCTAGCTGCTGAGTCATTGCAAGGACATCCTGAAATCCTGTACTGAGTCCAGACATGTGTTGAAAATAAGCTTCCTTCTCCACTTGGACAGTTAAGTTGTTTACACCAACATCTTTCAGAATTGCTGTGACCTGAACAGAATGGTACAGTTAACATTAGTATTGCACTTCACATGTATCTCACAGTAACTTGCAGTCTGATGGCTCTGCAATGCTGTACAAAACCCTCACCTATCATTGAATTGAAGAATTCAATTCTCTGGAAAGCAAAGACTAGCTTTAGAGGGTATGGCTTTGCAACTTCTGCACACTGGGTGATTCTCAGTGTCTTGCATAAGGAAATATGTATCTTTTTAAGGAAAAGAAAAACCCATGGCAGATAGGTAGAGGTAATCTGGTTTTAGACACGTGAGTAGCATCCAGATATCCCTACTTGTTTATTCCCTATTTTGCAGTCCTGTTTTTACACCTCCCCTTCTTTTCTCAGAGCAGATGTAGTGCAACTGTCAGTCAGTGTTTTGGCAGATGTTCTAGCAAATAACTCTTTACATGACTAATTACAAGCTAGCAGGCAAGGGGCAGTACAGCATTAGAGACTAGCTCTGAGACAATAACGGAGAGCTACAAAAAAAATCATGCATATCAGCTTGAAACTTACGTCTGTGACCAAAAGGAGACGCCAAGTAGGAAATTAAGGAATTAAGTGTCTAAAAACCTTGCACTGTACCTGCTGTACAATTCTCTGTTCCATCACATCTGATACCACTTGCACATGTATTGTGCCTGCCACAACAGTTGCAGAGTGACACCAAAAATGAGGATCTCTGTAGGATATAACTCCCTCTATTTTCTGTATCTGTGAAAAAAATTCATTAGCAAAAATTAAGTAAGTTTAAACTTGTACATGTACATGGGTATTGGCAGACAATATTTCACAAGGAAACAAACTGCAGCACAGCAGCTTTCCAACGAAGCTATATTAAAAAATATCTTGCTACTATTGTAAAATTCTAGAAGGCCAAAGTCAAACCAAATGAAAATCCCAGAAGAGCAATGCTAAATAGGAAGAGGAAAAAAAATCCCTTGATTTAATGAACAGATCACAGGAACACAAATGGATAGACTAATCACAATACTGGTCTGGCATCTACCAGGGCACTGGTTACCTCACTGTTTAGCAGCTATATTTAGTTAACGCAGCTGAACTCTATTCACAGACAACTTCTTTTCCATAATACATAATTTTTTCAAATTGATCTTTGTTCTGGGTTGGCTGTGATGGTTTTTCAGAGCAGCTGCTAAGGCACTGTATTTTGGATTTCTGCTTAAAACTGTTTTGATAACACACCTATTTCCGTGATTTGGCTATTGCTCAACTGTTCAGGCTATTTCTTTTCTATCAGGCAGTTTCAAGGCTTCCTATTTTTCCCACTTTGCCCTTGCCCTGGTGGGCTGGGGATGGGCAAGAAGCAGGGAGGTGATACAGCCAGGGCAGCCGACCCAAGCTGCCCAGAGGAATACTGCTCTGGAATACCATGTAACACTTTGCTCAGCAGTACAAACGGGTAGAGGGTGAAGGCGGGATTTTGGCTTCCAAGGTAGCTGTTGTTTGGGGACTGCTTTTTTTTTTTTCCCCATTGCTCTTCTTTCATCTGTTATATTGCTCCCAGGGTTTTTATGCTTATGCTCCATCCAACTGGCAGCAGTGGTGGTAAAGGAGGGGAGTGAGGAAGTGGCTGTATGGATGCCTGGCTGCTGGATGGGGTCAACCTGCAGCAAGCACGTTGTTTTATTGTGACGTAATTTTAAAAATGCTTTTCCTATTATCTTTTAATCAATTGTTTTTGATTGTTCTCAAAAAGTACTTTCTTTTCCCCCAGTCTCTCAGAATTACTGTCTTCCCTTATCAAAAAGTGAAACCACACTCTGCATGTCACTTTCCTTTCAGTATATCAATCTCTCCCAGATAATTCCAATTTGTTCTTTTGCTTCTCATGCAGACAAGAACACATTCTCCCATCTAGTAACTGACAGGACACCATAAGGATAGTCCTCCTTGAAGCCTCTAGTTGATGGCATCCTCAAAGAACTTTTAACTCATTCTTTTTTTTACAGAGAGGAGTTCTCCACCTGAGGTCCACATTATGATTCTGAGCAGGAACTTAAATGAGGCAACAGCAAAGACTAGGTACAGCCTCAAGGCAGATGCCATACTGGACCAGACAGGAAGAGAACAGACTAGAATGAGAAAATAGATATTAAAAAAAAAAGCTTAAGTTTTGCCATCCCACCTACTGTGAACCAATATACCCTTTACAATATGGATAAATCAGAAAACTTGAAATTACAAGCTCATGATATAATTCTGTATCCTGAATGCTTGTAACAAGTTTAAAAAGGCTGCGGGTTTGGGGAACTGCCATATTACTTTCTCAGTACTATGGTACATTTACTAAACTGTGACCATACTTGTCTGAAATCATGGGCTACCCATAAAACCGAAAAACTAAAAAAAAAAGCTAAAAAAGTCTTTTTAGCTGCAAACCAACTTTTATAGTTAGAACTAGTCATCCTGTCACTTCTCTGCAAAATAGATTTTAAACAACTTGAGACATGAAATTATCTAAGACAACAGAAGCTATCTGACTGATCTGCTTGAGTTTAATAATCATTAAAAACAGTTACAGCTTTTAATGATTAAAAACTGTATGTTTGTATACAAAACCATTTATTATTGTACCTTTTCTAAAGCAGCATGCAGATCTTTCTCCTGTTCTGGAGGTATCCTCAACAAAAGCACTTGACAGGCATCTTTCAGTAGTGGGATAACACTAAGAAAAATCAATGTAGCAATAAAGAGAGAGCAGAGCGGATCAGCTATGAGCCATCCAAATTGCTGAATAAATATTGTGGATACGATAACACCAACACTGCCAAGAGTGTCTGCTAACACATGCAGAAATACACCTAAAACCAAAACAAACAGAGTGATTAACAGTTCTGTCTAAAATATGTATATATATATTCAATAGCAGAAACTTAGTAAGGCTTACTAAGTATCCTCAAGTTAAACAGTGATGATTCTTTGCCTAACCTGAGACAAAATACACTAAATATTTAGCTCTCCTAATGTTTAGCTGCAAATTATTGTAAAAACCAATTTTTAATCTATGGGGCAATGATCTAGGTAAGCATCCACAGACTAAAGTATATGTGACTAGTCTTTCAATTGTTAGTGGGATTTGTACAATATAGCATAATCATTTAACTCTGTATATAAGGACTCATTGATCCCTAACAGAGAGTTAGAAGATAAGCGTACATTGCTTGCTAATGTGGACACACATTAATATACTGGTTGTTTTTTGTATGCCAATTCTACTCCAATTTTACAAATGAATTTTTTGTGCTACTGCTATGAATCTTATACTTTCCACTGCTTTAATTGTGAGTTCATTCTCAATGTACATTCAATGGGCATAGACAAATACTCTCCAACCATTGGTAAGATTAGTACTAGTTAGGTGTCAGGATTTTAAAGAATATTGAAACATGACTATAGGCAGACTTAAAAAAATTACAGACATAATGAATATGAATAACCAGGATAACTAACTGAGTTAAGACATAAAACAGCCCATGAAACATGAGACTGTTCACCATATCTGACAAGCTTACATAGAAAACATCATTTTTAAAGGCTTTTTTTAATAAGCCAGACTGTTGGTAAATAAATACTTTCTAACTACTAGAGAAAAAATTCTATGCTGAACTTTCATATACAGTGCCCTTCTCAGTTAGCTTATGATTTCATATTTGAAAGTTTTTCTTTACCACTTTATCTTCTGAATCACAAATAAAAGCATATCCTATGCTGGTCTGCATTTTTTCTCCTGCTTCTTATCCCCTTCCCAGTGTTTTTATGTGCTGTCACATGATTCCTAGAAGCATAGTAGTATCTTTATAGATAGAGACCTTGTGCTTTCATTTCCAGTAGAAACAAGGACTTAAAGCTTTTTGAATATGGTTTACAGTGACCTTTACTAATGTTGGTGAGTACTACAGATTACTGCTTTTTATTATTCCTTATGTATTACACACATATGCACAGAAATACCTCACGTTTCTTCAAGTTAAATTCATAAATGGTTTGAGCAATTCCTGTATAGTGCATTTAATGCCTGTCAGATCACTCCTCGAGAGCATTTTTAGATTGAGGCATAATACTGCATAGGTCTGATCCTGAAAATCTTCAGTCTCCTAGAAATCGCGTACATCACTTATGATTCAACAATCTGTACTTGCCTCTCATGTTGGTGTTCATGCCTCCTCCAGAAGATCCATGGGAATGTCCATGGCTGTGGCCATGGTCACTGTGGGAGTGGCCGTGCCCGTGGCTGTGGCCATGGTGAGAATGGCTGTGATCATGTGTGGGACAGCCTCCCCGAGAAGCGCCGTGGGAGTGCGCGTGGCTGAAGGCACAGATACCAACAAGGTTTACAATCAGCCCTCCAACAGAGACCGGCTGTGAGAGGGAGAAAAGTCTTTAACTTCACTGCATCCTCACACGTATTCAAACTTACTTTCTAGAACATGGTAATCAAAACCACCAAGCACTTAATTAAGGAAAACTGTGGAAGCCCACAACTTCTCTGGGCAACCTGTTCAGTGCCATACCACCTTCACAGTAAAGAATTCCTTCCTAATATCTAATTCATTCCTAATATCTAATCTATACCTTCAGTTTGAAGCCATTTCCCCTTGTCCACTAAATGCCCTGGCAAAAAATTACTTTCCAGCTCTCCTAAAGGCTCCCTTCAGGGACTGGAAGGACTGTCACCCTGGAGATAAACATAAATTTAACCATTAATTGCAAAACTACACTGAAACAAAAGGACAAAACTTACAGTTAGCATGTTTGTATCTATATCTGGAGGATCTACCAATCTTGCCACTGATTCCATGAAGACAAAGAAAGCAATCACCATCAGAAAGAGGCCATTAATAAATCCAGAGAGAATTTCTACACGTCCATATCTGAAAGTAAAGATATATACTTTTGAGAGTGAAGAATGGGTACTCTGAACCAATGTCAAAGTTATAATAAATAAAGTTATAATTCTTTCAGTACAACATTAAGATTGCCTGTGGGTTTTTTCTTCAATGTTACAGAATCATGCTTCAATTTCTGAGTTATCTTTTCTGATCAAGAGGTGGCCAGTTTCCAACTGTCCAGAGTCCATTATAATAAAACAATGTAGAAGTATTATCTTGTATATACTGCCCGTTCAGGGCTTCAAACTGCTAAACTGCTATGCAAATGTATAAAGTTTTATTATATCAGCCGAATCTAATTCTTCATACAAACACAGATTTTTAACATTTTGACATAAATTCCTAGCATGAGGTAATTTCTAAAGAATATTCAGTGATCAAAGTTTTACTTGTAGAGATAAATGAAAATTACATTTCAGACACATTTTTTGCTCAGGTAAGAAGAGAACAGCATGAGCACAAATGGAAGAGAAGAGACACAGCAAAAAACACACAGAAGCATGCATTATTAAAATATCCCATACATACCACGACATTCTGGAAATGAGCAAGAAGAGTTAAGTTTCAAATAGTCCCTAAAGAACCCAAGATACATACCCATAGGAAAATATGCGAGTTGCTTTCCATCTTGTCATCAGAGCTGCAAAAAGCCCCATCACTAATGCAGAACAATCAAAAAGCATGTGAAATCCATCAGAAATAAGACCAAGGCTATTGGTCCATACTCCATAAAAAAGCTCCACAAAAGTGAAAGCCTAAAACAAAACAGAGTTTGAATTTTTCCTTAAATATTAACTTGTGTATTGATGTTTTGGTAGATAGAAGGATATTCTTTTCATAGAACACTCAACATTTTTCAAAGATATTGTTCTAAGTATTTCTAGACCATTTTTTCTCTCCTCCAATGAAATACATGATGCACTCCAAGTCTATAAAAAAACAGTTTTGAACCTACTCTCCTTACAGCCTCACACATAACAACCAGGTCTTTACAGGAGTAAATTTTTTATTTTGAATTTTAGGCTGACATTCTGCAGACAAAATTCTAAGCATTTTATCATTAAAAATACAATGATCTGATACATTATTAGTGTAAAAGTATTGCTGTCTATAAATCTGTTAATGCCAACATTTTCTTCACTAGTAAGTTGACTGTTTAAATCTTAGGAACTGGCTCTGAGAAAGGTACACAAGGAAACATGTTTAATACATACATTTACCTGTACATTTTACTATTATTAATCCATATGCTTAAAAACTTTTATCCAATCTTTCATATTCCATAATGGAATTCCTTATAGTTAACACAGATACTTCAAGTTTCTCCCCTTATTTTCCTGAAGATCTTTGCAAATGAGGTTCTATCAGTTTTGCTTACTGCGTCATCTTTTCCTATTCAAAAAAGAGAGAAGCTAAAAATAAAACTAACCTGCTCCAATATGACACTAATCGATCCCACAACTTATATTTTGTTGTCCCCATTATTATCAGTTTCACTGAGACCTTACCAGTGTGACCTTATCTGCTGGCAACATTGAGGTATCTCAATCTTAAACATACTATCATACAAGTATGCAGTTACTGGTGTAACCCTTACACATAGAACCAGTGCTGCACTGTGACAACAAATCAGTGACCATGACAAATTGCTCTGTCAAATGTCACTTTCAAACCAATCAATTATGGAAATCTTCTAAAGAATAACTCTTCTTTCTTTATTATATATGCATTATTGTAGTTAAGTTTGAAGAAGAAAACCAGGTACTTACCAGATTTAGGCACAAGAAATAGAAGATCTGCCGAGAATCATACTCCTCAAGGATTTGTTTCAGTGACTCCTTAATAAACCGGGGCAATGACTGGGAGCTTTGCTGTAATGCATCACCCATGAAGTTATAGAGAGGAGTGCCTTCAGGGGAATAGCCAATAAGGGTACCCTTCTGCCCTTTCCTGGAGGGGGAGGACAGGATATTGGCAGCTGCAAGGAAAGTATTGAAGTTTTTGTTGCTGTTTCTAAGCTTCACAGCTATTTTATAATGTGTTTAATCAGCAATCAAAGTTTACATTAAATTTTCAGGCAGCAAATTGATTGTCAACTTCATCTTGAGGTTTATTATTGGATTTCATTGCTATGTAAAATTAGATGATCACTTCCACAACAGATCCCATTCCTTTTTTTTTTCTGTAGACAGACAATAAAGGAGTGAAAAGCTACAGGCTGCCTTATTCCTAAGAATCCATAAAAGCCCGTCCAAAAGAATTCCGCACACCTCAATTTTCCGATTGGCTTCCCAGTCACACAGACCACAGATTTACTATAGTTTAGACAAGAATACGTACATAAAACAAAGAAGACAGCACTCACTACCACCCCTCCAGAAAGAACATGCTCTGTGCTTTCATGGTGTGGTGGCTTGTTCATAGCTCGAAGCTGGTCTGTTATTGGATGCGTCCAGAAGTTTCCAAAAAGCAGTGCACTAATGAAAATAAGAAAGGATCCGTATCGAGCACATGTGGAAGCTTCCATCTTCACAGAGCACATGGACTCCACGTAGAAATCCAGGATCACAACAAAGAAGATGACTGTTACGAAAGGCATGATGAGAGAAGACCAAGACTCTACTTTACTCTGCAACAAAAAATAAATTTCAAACATGACTGCTCACCAGAAGAGTGATTGTGTTTATAGCATTAAATGTAGTTCACTTGAATTACAAGTGTTTCCACTAATTCATAAAACATAAATACTTTTATATTTTCAATTTATCATATAAACACATCATTCCAGATATAAAAAGAGACATATATCTAAAATGCACGAAAGTACTTTATTTTAGATACTTTCATATTTGTAAAAGGAATTCCATATACAATGCCATGGTTGCAATGGTCTACTCTTCCTAGGCACACAAGCATAAAGAGCATTTTTAAAAATGACAATAAATGATCTACTTCTTAGGGATAAAAGAGCACTGTATTTATACAGTCATTAACACTTGTGTAATGTTAGTAGATGAAACCAAGATATAATATCTGAACTAGAAGGATGAAACACAGTTATTACACAAAAGAGGAAATTAAAGTATCACACAGATAAAAAACAAATATGGAAGAAAAGCATAATGGAAAATTTTCAAACAAAGCTTACGACAAAAATAAAGACAGCAACACTGGTAATCTTAAGGATATTTTAAAGTAAAGATTTAAATTGCAATTCACAAGCGTTACAAAAAATTATTTATTTCTGTATTTATTATCTTACCTCTGTTGTCAGAGAGAGAACAATAACCCATGGGCACAACAGGAGGACGGAAACAAGATGAGACAAAGCTTGAAGACGCTTGGCTCCACCTACATCTACAGATAGTTTTCGGGATGCCATGTGAAAACCAACCTTGCAGCACAATGCCAATACCAGAAGCAGTACTCCACCCTGGAAATATAATGGGATTTCATTAGCATTTCTTAAGTACCAAAAACCTCACTCCAAACACAGTGACACTAATAAGGAGGAAATATTAATGTGTCTTCTTTAATCTGAAAACAAAAGCCCAAACTAGGATATTCCTGTAATTTTCACTCTAGCGGCAAACAATAACGTAGCATACTTGGTTGTGCCTTAGCACTGTTTGCAACAGCCTGAGTTGAATCTTAAAACTCTCAATAGTGTTAACCGGCATACACTAGCAGCAAAATGGTAGCAAAACGCATCTGAAAAAGAAAAATCACCCAAAGTTTTCCCATTTTCCATTATTAAAAGCCTGTTGAAAGCATACATAAACCCCCAAAGATTCACATCATCTTGTCCTTTAGATCCTTCATAACCTTTTCATCCACTTACCTTTGAACATAACCCTATTTCTTCACAATATACTCTCTCAAAATTTTTCTTTAAATGAATTACAAGATACACAGCATCTCATCTCCCTTAGACCACACTTGCTTTTTTGCACCATTAACCAGTCTTTCTAATATTTATTTTTACATTAATACATTTTCAGCTGCTCCATATTTTTTCCTGTTTTAGTCCTCAATGAAGCCACTTTAGCAAGACTAAGCTAACACAACTAAATCAGCCAGTTCAGCCCTTAAGATTATGGTATTCAGCTATTCATATCACCAATTACAATGGGACTATCTTACTGAGAAGTATCAGAATCTGTGTCTTCAAATAAAAATCTAGTGTAAAGGAAAGACTGGGGAGAGCTCAAGATGCAGACAGAAAACACAGGCCCCAAAAGTAAAACGTGGTTTGCAGGCAAAACATTATGAACACCCAGAACACTGATGACAGAATATTTCACAGAGATTTTAATGAGACTTGTTAGGCTATGCATTACAGCGAAGTCCTTATCAGCTGTAGAGGTTGAATACTGTATGATTTGGCTTGCTGTACTGAAGCTCCTCATACTCCAATCAGTGTGCAAAAATTACAGTGCTAGTTCAGGTACAATATGGGGTGGGGATGTTCAACCTTTTCGTTTTGATTCAGGCCTGGATTAGCTCTGAGCTGGTGAAATTGTTACCTTCAAAACTTAGATAAAGATTCTAAAATACATGTAATTTACCTTGTGATCTGCAACACCCAGGAAAGCAATAATTGTATACAGAACATGAGTAAGAGCACTGTCACGATGCCCCTCAGCTAAATAAAAAATTAAGGAAGAGTTTCATTACTTTTTTTTTTTTAACCAAGAACAAGAACAGGCAAAGGTAGCAGAACACATAAAACAGAGATAAGCAAACTGAGCTTTATGGTGTGTTGGCATGTCCTGTCCTGGCAGGACAACCAGGGATCAGGCCCAGCTGTCAGCATGGGTTTGTGAAAGGCAGGTCCTGACTGACCAACCCGATCTGCTATGACGAAGTGACCTGTCTACCTGCCTAGTGAATGAAGTGAAGCTGTGGATGCATGGACTTCAGGGCTGCATGGATGCCTTGGACACTATTTCCCACATGATCTTCCCAGAGAAACCAGCTGCTCCTGGCTTGGGCAGTCACACTGTTCACTGGGAAAAAATCACCTGGATGGCCAGGCCCAGAGAGTGGTGCTGAGTGGAGTCACATCCAGCTGGTGTTCAGCCACCAGGGCTGGTTCAGTTACCTGGTGTTCCCCAGGGCTCAGTACTGGGGGCAGTCCTGTTTAATATCTTCATCAATGATCTGGACAAGGGATCAAGTGCACCCTCAGTCAGATTGCAGATGGCACCAAGCTGGGTGGGAGTGCTGATCTGCTGGAGGGCAGGAAGGCTCTGCAGAGGGATCTGGATCATGGGCTGAGGCCAGTGGTGCGAGGTTCAACAAGGCCCAGTGCCAGGTCCTGCCCTTGGGTCACAACAACCCCAGGCAGCTCCACAGGCTGAGGCAGAGTGGCTGGACAGCTGCCCAGTGGGAAAAAAGGACCTGGGGGTGCTGGTGACAGCGGCTGAACATGAGCCAGTGCATGCCCAGCGTGGCCAGGAGGAGCAGGGCAGTGATTGTCTCCCTGTACTGGACACTGGTGAGGCCACACCTCAAATCCTGTGTTTAGTGTTGGGCCCCTAAGTACAAGAAGACACTGTGATGCTGAGGTGTGTTCAGACAAGGGCAACAGAGCTGGGGAACACTTACAAGGAGCCTTACAAGGAGCTGCTGATGGAGGTGGGGGTGTTTAGTATAGAGAAAAGGAGGTGCAGTGCAGATCTTATAACACTCTACAACTATCCAACAGCATGTTGAACCCAGATGGGGGTCAGTTTGTTCTGACAGGACAAGAAGACATGGCCTTAAGTTGCACCAGGTATTAGTATTAGTATTGAGTAGATTGAGTATTAGGAAGAATTTCTTCAGAAAGAATTATCAAGCACTGAAACAGGCTGCCCAAGGAAGTGGCTGAATGAACATCCCTGGTGGCTCTTAAAAGACATACAGATGTAGCACTTAGGGACATGATTTAGTGGTGGCCTTGGCAGTGCTGGGTGAGCAGTTGGACTTGGTCATTTTAAGGTGCCCTCCAACCCAGCCCATTCCATGATTCTGTTTTATGATTCAACTCACTGAGTAAGTAAGGTTCCAGAATACACCATTTGCATAATTCCATGGTTTTATTCTTCTTTTGGAGAGTTTACTTTCACCTTGTTTGTTTTTACTGCCAATCTGTAGATGCCCTATCTTTTGTCAGTACACTATGATGAGATGTTCAATTGAAAACTAATTTCAAAATCACTTCTAATTATAATTTAATTCAGTACACTCAATTTCACACTTTTCCTGCTCCAGTACTGAGTCACTTGCTCTTTCACATAAAAAGAAAGGATACGATGTTCTGCTATTTTAGCCATGAGGTCGTCATTATCAAAAAGCAGTAAGCAGATGATAGCTATGATGAAAAATGCAGCACCTCTGGTCTGTAAAAAAAACCCAAACAAACAATAAACAATCAAACAACAACAAACCTCAAGCATTTCTAAACTGCTACAATAGATTACTATAAAAAAATCCAGGAAATTTGTCCTCTCCTTCCCTGCTTCCTGATCAATTTAAGTGTACTTCAGTAAGAAAAGCATTAAAGAAACCCCTATTACTTTTAAGAAAGTGACCTTGACAATATAATTTCACATTTTTTCTGGTTTTCAGACTTACCAGATAACTCAGGACATATCACCACTGTAGCAAGCTAGATGCCAGTATGTTATGAACTTTAAGTGTGATTACTTTCTTCATGGTGTCTTTCTGCCTGTCAGAATGCACTGCTACTTCAGCCTGATGATTTAATATTTCATAGCATCAATGAGCTACAAACAAGATCTGTACAAACTGTTGAATTTTTTCTTAGGGATCTAAAGGCTAAAGAACTTAGCCAAAGAACTAAGGCCAAAGAACTGTGCAAAGACTACAAGAAAGAACGGCTCTGAAGTTCTTTTGTCAGGAAAGGGCAGAGGTAGCTATGAAATCCCAGCTCCCAGAGCTTTCACCACCCAGACTTAAACCACTGCAAGTAGTACATCTTACAATTTCACCACTAATTAAACTAAAAAAGCACTTTTTCTATAAACGCAGATCCAAAACACAGCTTATTCCAGGTAAAGAAGTACTTGAATTTATAGGATTTAATAAGTTTTACATTTGGTAAAAGAGATTTTTAAATACCTTTGCTGGTCCTCCACCTGAGCTTGTGAACAAGACACTAAGGAGCGACAGCACAACCACATCACTGTGCTCAAACAGCAATAATGTCCTATAAAAAATGAAATAAATACTTCATTTATAATGAGTTTACCTCACAACCTTGATATATGCTATTTCAGCTAAAATTAATGACACAACAAAGATTCATCCTATGATTACAACAACAGGTTTAAACAATTCAAAGGAAAAAACACAAATCAATTTGCCTTCACCAGCAATAGACCAGCAGACAATTATACTTATTACAAAACAGGAACTTCCTAATTCAAGTAACAGATAAAAATTATTCATTTACAGATAACTTTAAACTGTATTTTCTTCTAGCAACACAACAAGATACCAACTTACTCAAGATGGAGTTATTATTCCCATTACAATACCTCATCTAAACCAGTTTCTGCTCCCAGAGAAAAAAAGATGCCCTGTTCTGTACTACTGTGTCATGTTTATTGAGGTGCTGGTGACCTAGTAGCTTATGCCACCTCAAAACCTCTTAATTGCTGAAAATAAAAAATTCTAGCTTACATGCTACCTCCTCCAGACAGCAAAGGCTAACTACTAAGCTGTATTGACAGCTTTCCTGAGCAGAACTTGAAAGTAACTATTGCTCTCAAATTTACAAAATGCTTTTGCAATCCTCTGCATAGCAATACAACATGCTTGGACCCATGTACCTGTTCTGTTTGGGAAGACTGCCAGCATCCAGAAAGACATTAGAGTATTATCTACATTAATATAATTAATCACAGTATTATTACTCTTAGGTAGGCCTTCTCCCATGTAGATGATAAAAATTCACCTCCATAAAATATATCATTTAAGGCTTTACTTTCCTCTCTAGAGTGAAACATGGTTTCTAATATATCAATCTTCATTTCTGGAAGTCTAGCTACACTTTCATAGTTACTCAGTCAGTAGTACTAACACATAGCACAAATGATTTTACCTGTATGTGCACTAATTTTACCCAATTTCAACACAGAGCACACAGATAAAGAAGTACTCTGCAACAAGTGCAGAAATTTGTTCTAGTCACCTGTCAAAGGAATACCAGCTACTACCACTAGCCCTCAAGCCACGGACTCCAAACAGGTAAATAAACAGTTGGCATTACATTAATGAGGGCAGGGAAGCGACAAAAACTGCACTAAGTGACCTTGATGTATCATTCACATCAAGTGTTTAAACACTATCAAGAATTTCACTGCCATCTCATAAAGTAGTTCTTCTGGTAGAAGGAATTTACCAGTTCTACAGAAATTATATGTATGTCTACCCAAGCACTAAAGACTTCACAGGAAAATTCACAAGGATTCAATAAGTTTTTGCATATACATCAAGATGCATATACATCAAGATAATGCTAGCAGCATTATCTGACAGACAGAAAACAAAAAACAAAGGCGCAAGACAGGGAAGGATCACAAAAGAAAACCAGTATTTACAGTAGATATGTATTTACCTCAGTGGTCCACAAAGAGTAAGGCCAAAAAACCACAAGAGTGAAATGATACATCCAACAACAGCATGCTTAAAAATTTTGATCCACTACAAAAGAAAGGTATTTCATTATCATTTTCTCCAGAGTTTCAAAATAAACACTGTATTACTAGCATTGTTTTAGCACAATCGCTGTAGAAATTGAGGGGAAACCATGTGCTTTGCAAGTTCTATAATTATAAAGTATGATTATCTTCTTAAATACTTTGCCAGGCAACTAAGATTTATTTGGACATACTATAAACCACAATTTTTTCTACCACAGTACTAAATTCTGTAACATTGTCTAGGTTATCTTCAACAAAAAGCGTGAAAAATGGTTGAAAAAAATCAAGTCCATTAACCTATTTTGTAATCTATTGTATATGTCGAATAAACAGCAAAAGAACAAGATAAAATGTACAAATTGAGGCTAAGAACTTATGCCTACAAATATTTATGTGTGTATTATGGTCTTTCTTCAGGAAGCAGGCTGTAATTCAGATATTCAATACTTTTTTAACTTCAGATGCAAGTTTTAGAAGAAAATAATTCTGGAAATATGCTAAACAAGGTGAAGCACCTACAACAAACATTACATCTTCAAAATCCAGAATTTGAAAATTTTTAGCAAAAGTAAAACCATATACGGACAGATTTTTCTGAATTCAAATCAAAGATGCCATTTATTCCTGTTCACATTTTAAAATTCTGCCATACGCAGCTAGTCATGAAAGCAGTTGACACAAGGAACACTTCCGAGGCTATCTTTCAGATTCTGTCTACTCAGCACATGCACTGGACCAAGTTTTTGTGCACACAATTACTTAAACCCAAGATGAATATGAAGCAGATGAAGAGAATTTATTTCTTACAGATCAGCAGGTTCCAGCCTGGCCCTACTCTAAACTCGGGATACTGTGAACCCAGAAAGGTCTGATGAGCAGTTAGATTAGGCCCTCATCACATGCAGATGGGACTCTTCTGCTCTGAGTGACATGACTGGACCATTTTGACCTTCTGGCAGTCCAGAATGTCTAACTGTCTGAGTCAGCTATGTAGACTAAGCTCTTTTTGAAAATCCACTCCTTACAGTAGATGCTGGCTTGGTGTTAAGGACCAGCCTTTTCACCATACTCTCAAAACAAGCTGACAAAATTAAAGAATGCTGAATGCTTTAGCCCATAAGACACTGAGTTGTATACCTCTACAACCTGTAACCACATCTTCTAAGTGGAGTAATCTTTGTTTGCCTTTCAATTTTGGCAATATGGCTCTTGCCAAGAATATTTACAAAGATGCGAGTCACTCCTACATATGTCAACTCACCTGACGTTTGGTTACCACTTTTCCAGAAGAAAATGGTTTTTGAAACAAAACCATAAAAAAAGCAGACCTGTCAAGAGGAGAAGGTTTTCTCTATTAGTTTATTAAGAGTCAGGTTTTTATTCAAACCAGATCTAAACAACTAGGTTTCTCATATCTGGCTTAGTTTACAAAATGTCTTCCTCTACATTTTATCCATTAACAGGCCAAACTGACAACAGCCACTGGTTTTATTTTCCCTGCTGCATTACCAGCATCAGTTACCAGTACTACAGTGATGACAAGTGAACTTCAGTTCTGGTCATCTACAAATGCCAGTTCTTGAGAGAATGGCTAATGATAAGTTGACTTATGATTTACAAAAATCAAAATAACTGGTCTCATAAGTTTTGAAGAGAAATAATGCTCTGATTTTTATTAGCAAGACAAGTATACAAAAAGGCTTACTCATATATAGAATACACAGTCCTGTAGGAAAGAAAGACACAGCACACAACTTCTTCAAATGGAATCAAGAGTTATGGGCAAAAAAATACCTATGGTGCTTGGGAACATGCATGAGAGAAATCCATAAATGTATATGAATATGAAATAAAAGGAAAAAAATGAAATCCCAAATGTTCCAACTCTGTCAAGTAAATTTACACAAATGCTCTTCTATATCTCATTAGGTAAACATGAAGCAGAATTCCATCTGCAAAGATTGTTTCTTTGTATTTGCTATCAGTTTTCATACTTCACCCCTGTCTGGGAAAACCAGCAGCTGAATCCCACAAGAACTTCAGGAATACAGACTATAAAGAAGAAAGCTTATCTTCTACACCCTTGTTAATAAAACTTGGACATGCCTGAGTGTCCTGGTTTTAGCTTGGACTGAGGTAAATTTTTCTCAGTAGCTGCTCTCCAGTGCTACTGCTAGTGCAGTGCTGTTTTGGATTCAGTGTAAGAACAATGCTGGTGACACAGTTTTGGTTGTTCCTTAGTGCTCATTCGAAGCCAAGGACTTTTTGGTTTCCCATACTCTGGCAGCAAGCAGCTGCACAAGCTGAGAGGCAGCATGGCCAGGAGACCTGGCCGGACCAGGCCAAAGGGATGTTCTATACCATATACTCAGTATATAAACTGAGGGAGCTACCCACATGGGGTCTGACTATGGTTTGGGGATGGGCTGGATATCGTCATTGTGTGTTGAGCCATTGCACTGTGCATCACTTCCTTTTAATACTATATTTTGCTTATTAACTTACAAATAATTTAGTAGCTTATTAATTTCAATTATTAAGCTCTTCTTCTGGCAACTCGTGAGTTTTATTTTTTGTTTTCCTCCTGATTCTTCTCCCCAGCCCCCTGGGATTGGGGAAGGTGAGAGCACATTTGTGTGATACTGGATTGCCAGCTGGAGCAACAGTCGCACCATGACCAACAGCACTGTCAGAACAGGCCCAGCTCTGAAGTCAGAAAAACAGTGAATTTTCTCGAGGGCAGAGAGGCCTTACAGAGACACGTGGAGAGACTAAAAAACTGGACAACTGCCAATGATATGAAAAGAATGAGTGCTGATTCTCCATCTGTGGTGGGGTAACCCTACTTGTATGCGCAAAGCAGGGCACAAAAGGCTGGACGGCAGCGCCACAGAAGGAAATCTGTTTGGAAGTGTGGGTTGATGGAAAGTTGAATATGGGTCAACAGAAAGGGTAAGCTGTGTCCTGGGGTGCATTTGCATTCAAGTATTGCATCATCAGCTGCCCAAGGAAACTGACTGTCCTGCTCTGCAATGGGGCCTCAGCCAGGTCCTGTGTGCAGTTACAGGTGCCTCTGTATCAGAAGGACATCAAAGTGTTAGACTGCATCTGGGGGAGGCAGCCAAGATGGTGTAAGGTCTTAAAGAGCAAGGGGAGCATCTGAAGTTGCTTGGTTTGCTCAGCTTAGAGAAGGCTGAGGGGTGACCTCATGGCACCTTTCTCAGTGGAGAGACAGGGGATGAGGAGATATTGATCTCCAGTAACAGGGCATGAGAGGGAATGACACTGCATCTGGGTAAATTTACACTGTGCATTATGGAAAGGTTCTTCACTAACTGGCTCCCCAGGAGTGTCACAGTTCCAAGCCTGTCAGAGCTCAAGGAGTATCTGGAGAACACTCTTGATCATATAATTCAGTTTCAGGTAGTTGTACGAGGAGCCAGTTGGACTCAAGAGACCTTATGGGTCATTTCCAACTTGAGATATTGCAAGACACTGAAATTACATTAAATAGAAATGTGAAACAAAACCACTGCTATGAACAGAGCACTTCCTGGATTCCTTATTATGTCTTTTCCTCCGAATAAACTATAACAACATAATGCAGGGTTACAAGCTTGACGCTGTCAAAGAACACCCAAAGTATTACGCGTGGGGAACAAGGCTCCATCCCCTGTACACTCACCCCAGCTGCACTACGAAGATAAACTGCACGAGGTGGACCACTTTCAGGAGATCATAGGATTCGAACAGCCCCACGGCTTTCAAAACCTTGGCGAAGCACAGCAGCACGATGTAGCGAGTCAGCCTGTAGAAGGAGAGAGGCCGGTTCGCACCTGCCACGCCGCCGCCCGGGCCCGGCCCGGCCCCGCCGCCTCAGCGAAGGCCG